>JAFFST010048603.1:9088-19210 GCA_022414735.1 Noturus placidus
TGTTGTGGGGTCTTTTGTGACCTCTTGGATAAGTCGTCGCTGCGCTCTTGGGGTAATTTTGGGCGGCCGGCCACTCCTGGGAAGGTTCACCACTGTTCCATGTCTTCGCCATTTGTGGATAATGGCTCTCACTGTGGTTCGCTGGATTCCCAAAGCTTTGGAAATGGCTTTAGAACCCTTTCCAGACTGATAGATCTCAATTACTTTCTTTCTCAATTGTTCCTGAATTTCTTTGGGTCTCAGTATGATCTGTAGCTTTTAAGGATGTTCTGGTGGACCTTACTGTGTCAAGCAGCTCCTATTTAAGTGATGCCTTGATTGTGAACAGGTGTGGCAATAATCAGGCCTGGGTGTGGCTAGAGAAATTGAACTCGGGTGTGGACAACCACAGTTATAGTAAGGGGGGCAATCACTTTTTCACACAGGGCCATGATGGTTTGGATTTTTTTTCACCTTTAATAATAAACACCTTCATTTACAAATTGCATTTTGTGTTTACTTGTGTTGTCCTTGACTATTGTTTAAATTGGTTTGATGTTCCGAAACACTTAAGTGTGACAAACATGCAAAGGAACAGGAAATGAGGAAGGGGGCAAACACTTTTTCACACCACTGTATCTACAGCTGCACCAGAGCACAAAGTGCAAAACACAAGACCTACAGCCTCATTTCATTTGGCCAGTGAGAACTTGGAAAAAACATTAAAGAAATGGCCCGTAATATACTAAAGCTAAGCAGTCACACTTATTTCACATTTATTTATTTCACACCCAAACAATCCTCCCATTTTAATAATACTGTCATGAAATACAATTATGACACAGAAAAAGATTAAAATAACATGTTAATAACAGGGAAAACTTACACCTTATAACTACTGATCCCTTTTCTTACAATACAATGTACTTATATTTCAGTGGTTTAATTTGTCATTACAAAATAAATGTATAAAATTTAATATTTTATTTGTGTCAAAATCATCTTGTGAAGCCTGTGTATGTCTAATATCATGGGTTTACTGTATCGTCTCATGCCAAAGAAATAAACAGAGATGGTTATAAATTATATTAAGCATGAAAAAAGACTTCAACATTAAAAAAAAATTAATTAAATTAATTTAATTAATTAAAAAAAAAGATATGTTGTTAAAATAAAACTATAGTCACCATGTTTAACTTTAAAATATCGCTCATTTTAATAGAGAAGCTAATAATTGAGAATATTGGACACGCCTGACTAAATGTGTGGGTTTTTTCCACTGAATATCACAACAGTTATTTTCTTATTACTTCATATTTTGAAAAATGATGATGTAAGCAATCATAAGTATAAACATTTATTTCTGTGTGATATCAGTACCTATACCATTACTGATCAAGAAACCATTAATGCTATAACTCCGCACACACACGGCCCTGGCGGGACTTGAACCCAGGACCCTGGAGGTGTGACTAATTTACAATTATTTACCAATATACTGCTAATCATCTCCTAATATATACACACAGTGATAACATGTAACTGTATTCGCAGTGGACGGAATTCACAGTGCAACTGTAAATTTAAGGGCACTTACTCGGTCATGACACGACACAGCGGCAGTTCATGCAGTCTTGGCCGTTGTCGTCTGGTGGATTCAGCTTTCTGAGCTTGTGCTGCCTGATTTCACGCACCAGTGTGTAGAACGCATCCTCCACTCCCTAGCACAGTAAACCAGTATACGGTACATTAACACATCCTAAAAAGCTATGTTGTTGTTGACGATCTTACACAATTTTCTGGTGCCGAATAAACATCTTTCTTCAAAGTTTATTATATATAAATACTGTGTCAAAGTTGTGCGGTCATGCTGAAACACTGTATGTACAGTATAATCACTTCAGAAATGTTCCCGACCTGTCTTGTCTTGGCAGATGTTTCAATATAAGGGATGCCATAACTGCGAGCCAGTTCCTGGGCTTGTCTTGTGTCCACTGTACGAGCTGGTAGGTCACATTTATTACCCACCAGCACCATGGGCACATCATCTGAATCTTTTACCCTTTTGATCTGTTCCCTGTGAAGTAGATCAGTCAAATCAAGCAAGGAAGTAAAAGTCTGATGTTGAGTAAATAATGCGTGGTATACACTAACCTGTACTGGTGAATGTCCTCAAAGGACTTAGTGTTGTTGATGGCGAAGACACAGAGAAATCCCTCTCCTGTCCTCATGTATTGGTCCCTCATGGCGCTGTACTCCTCCTGACCAGCAGTGTCCAGAATGTCCAGCAGACACGTCTCGCCATCAATCACCACCTGTTTTCTGTAGGAGTCCTGAGAATGGGAAACAGAACATTTAATGGACTACACCTACCAAATGTTTCCTAGACATTACAGTATTACATCTGCAAGATAGACATTATTATGGGAAAAATGCTGCAGTTGGGTTGAGTCTTACTTCAATAGTAGGGTCATACTCATCAACAAAGTGGTTCTGGATCAGTTGAATTGTGAGCGCACTCTTGCCCACACCACCAGCACCAACCACCACCAATTTGTACTCAGTCATCGTCGCAATGTTCACAATACAATCTGAAAATAGAAATTGAAAGGGCATCAATAAGAATACACTAATGTGACTAACAGGCATGTACTGATAATCAATTACATGATATTTCACAATATTCAACACACATGGTCATACATTATGCAATCATTCAAATATAATCACCTTCTTATTCTTCCGATATAATCAGTTTGGTAAATAGTTCAAGAGTTTTGCAAATTCACTGGCAAAGAATGTTCCATGGTTTATTTAAGCTAGCCAACAAAGTCAGAAATCTTATATAGCTTGCATTAGTTAGCTACCTAATCTATGTTAGTTAGCTTGTTCTTTGCTCTGAGAGCCAAACCCAGTTTTAAACGCTAGCTATCATTTGAGCTTTGAAGCAAACAAGCAAACACACATCATGTCACATGTATAGCTCACTGTATAATAATGAAATTGTGACAAGGGCATACCCTATACTTAAAGTCTCTGAGACTAGCCAACTGACCTCTTATCAGGATTGTGCTGTACTTGTGGGTGAGAACATGTGCTAAAAAGTGTGAATAACTTCCTGACTTCTACACATACTTTGTCAAACTTTCTCGCCTGTCAGTGTAAAGTGGACATGGCTAACCCTGAGTAAACCTTACATAAGCTTCATAAGCTTCTGATGACGCTCGTCCCTCCCACATAGCGTCAGCTGCAGAATTATTTGGAACTGTTGGTGAAGATGGGTAAATACAAGAGTGTTCTTTTGTGGTTAATTAGCCTAACTACACAATGAAAATATGAACAGAATATAAAATATAAAAAAGAAAAAGTATTGGTAGTCCTGCATTTAGTACTTTTTTGTGCCAATCTTCTTTTGCCAGCATATCAGCACTGAGTCTCCTCTTATAGTGCTTGATCAGACTGAAGAATGCACAGCAAGGACACATCTGAGAACACTCCTCAATACAGAAGCTCTCCAGATTCTCCATGGTTCTAGGTCATTTCTCATCTCCTCTTTAGCTCACCTTACATGGTTTCAATGTGGGTTAGGTCAGGGGACAGGGAGGGCTAGATCAAAAACTTGACACTGTGGTCACTGAACCATTTTTTGTGTGGATTTAGGCACACGTTTTGGATCACTGTATAATCAAACCACAACCAAATTGTAGCTTCTTGGCAGAAAGATTTTTATTTATAATCTCCTGGTACTTCATGGAGTCCATGATACCATGTATCCTAACAAAGTTCACATGACCGTTGGTGGAAAAACAGCCCCATAACATCAGCTTAGTGCTAGTATCTAGCATTCTCCAGGGTCACGGGGAACCTGGAGCCTATCCCAGGAGGCATCGGGCACAAGGCGGGGTACACCCTGGACAGGGTGCCAGTCCATCGCAGGGCACAATCACATACACACTCTCACACCCATTCATACACTACGGACACTTTAGACATGCCAATCAGCCTACCATGCATGTCTTTGGTGGAAACCCCCGACGCACAGGGAGAACATGCAAACTCCGCACACACATGGCCCCGGCGGGGCTCGAACCCTGGAGGTGTGAGGCGAACGTGCTAACCACTAAGCCACCGTGCGCCCCTAGAGCCTTTTTTCTTTTAAACATATTCTTATTATCCTAACAGAGGATATCCATCATCTGATTTATGAAGGTCAACACAATTTTGTCTCATTTAATTTGTGTATTCTCTAATCTTCCCCATGTTGATGGAAGGGGATTTAGCCTTTGTGTCACCTCATATTTATACCGCAGAGAAACAGGAAGTCATTGATTACTGTTTAAGAGGTCCTAAACACTAAAGTAAAACAGGAATTGAAGCTTGCTTCTTTTATACTTTGTTCATATCAATTACTAGGAATGTTTTATTTGTTCCCATAAACTTTTTCAAACCACCTTTACCAAGAGTGCCAATAATTCTGGAGCTCAAGAATATGCACGCATCTCTTGAATGGTCACTTCAAGTCTAAACAACCTAGGGAGTGAAAGCAAACATAGCAAGCATAGCCCAACTCTATAATTCGGCATGTTTGTACACGTCAGTTTGAACAGTGCGAATTCCCCCCACTTCGCTGTTGTGTTTCATTCTGTTTGTGTGATGCAGTGGGCTGAGAGACTTGGAAAGAGGGACGTCGATAAAGCATGCTCAGTAAAATACTATGCCACACCCAGACATATCAGAGATTGGTCTGGGTCACGTTTTCCATAAGCTTTTATAAAGTTAAGATCATCCTAACTGTGTGAGAGAGAGTGTTCAATGTCATGCTTACACTAGTCTCAGACACTTAATATCTTTTGTGCACTTCTCTGGCTACAAGCATCAGAATCTTAAAGGCTGTGACTGGCTCGCCACAATTCTGTATGATGAGGAAAGTATACTTTTTCACCAGAGTGACATAGTGAGCGCTTTGTCATTGTATTGAAAAAAGGCCACAGCATCCAGTCTTTAAAAAGTATTTAAAATGTTTAGTTTGAAGCAGTTAGTGATGAGTAAAGGACATAATTGCATGTGTTTGCTAACGGGCTATGGGAAAAGGTCTGTGTTGGTTGTTTGCAATATCAATTAAATCCCAAATTTTTCCGAAATTGCAATGAATTCTAGTGAATGCTAGACGTCGGGTTTACGATACAATGCTTGATCTAGCAGATAGCGATGCTGCCATACCGGCCATGCTTTTGCGAAACCCTGACTGATTAGTAACACCACCTACAAACAAAAATGCCCCCCCCCCCCCCCCCACATCATAAACTGGGCTAAAATGTTTTTAAATGGTGATTTTTATGTGTAATGGCTATTAAAACCAAATTGGCAATGGTTGAGAATCCAACACCAGAAATCAAAGGTCTGTCCTCATCAATTCTGGTCAGTTCACAAATAATTAATGACACAACAGCAAGTTTAAACCTCCTTGCTTTCCATTAAAAGTGAACACTCGCTACTTTCCTGCAGCCAACTCTACCGGAACAGCGCATGGCAACCAGCCACCGTGCCTTTTGTTGCCATGACAAATGAGACAACCTTTTGTGTGGTGACGTACATGCAGCAAAAAAAAAAAGAAAGCTATTTTGGCAGCCGGGCGAAACTCACCTAGAATCACTGACAGGGTTTTCCCTGTCAAACCCTGCCAGTGATCTATTAGTAGCTCATGCTGCCGGAAGAGCCAGCTCTGTGCATACAATCAGCCTCATTCAACACCTTCCAGAAGGTCTTGCTGCTGTTTTGCTGATGCAGCAAACATCAACTTTCATTTAATCAAGACAAAGAAGCTCCATACATAATCGAAAACAGCTCTTCATTCTATTTATTCCATTTACCAATAAATGGTTATGATATGCGGCGTTATTCAACACACATTACTGTTCAACTCGACACAAATGTATTGTCACTTCACTGCACTTTATGTCAAACAATCGAGACGTTTTGCTTAAGCGCTATAATATGTAAAGGATAAAACACAATAGGGTATGCTGTTAGAGGAAAATAGGTAATGACAGGTTAGTGTGACTGTATAGATGTGTTTTTTGCCATTTTTTATTAATTAAAGGCTGACAAGCAAAACTTTTTTATATCAGTTTATAGTTATATTTAATGGTGTAGAACGTCAACAAATTAGTCCTTTTTACAACCTCCGTTATAACAGCTATACACATTCAATCCCTCACCCCTCTTTTTCTCTCTCTCTCGAAGTTAATAAGAGTAAAGAAACACAGCTTGTCACATTACTGAGAAACTGCAAGGCACAAACTCCTGTCCTGAACACACTCCCATGTCAGAAAACTTACTGACTGTTACAAAGCACCGTCATCTGAGTCTAAATGTTAAATAACAGTCACCTGCTGTTATAGAAAATCAATCAATAGAGTGAGTGGTATAAAAAAAAAAAACTAATACGGCATTTTATACAGCATCCATCACTCGACTTCTTATTCAGTCCATACAGGACATCGTGCTGTTCTTGCAGAAAACTACCAGAATTGGCGAAATCGCAAAATTGGTTTGCACGGTCCTTCGCAGTGAAGTTTGTTAGTAAATGAGACCCATTAGCTGTACTCACGTACAACGCACGTGAATCGAAGAGAGAACTTTGGCTGAATGCGTGTCGTGATGACATCACGACGTGTCTTGGCCCGAATCTGTGGAAAATCGGCGGTAGTTTTGAAAAACTCATTGATTATAAACGTGCTTTGTGAATTCTCATTTATTTTTTAGTTGAAATTTGACCGTCTTAGTATCTTAAAAGAAATTATGAAAATAAGGTTATTTAAAACAGTTTGTTTAAAAAAAAAAAAAAAATCTCTTACGAAAATGTCTTTAAGTATTGTGATATATATTGTTAAATAATCCAGCAGTGAAATGCACACAAGACAAATTAAATACTATGAATCATACGCACCTTACTATTTTTTCAAACCAAAGAATCCACTATATACTGGGATGCACCAGCGCAACTTTATACAACACTCCGAGCTCGACATGTTAGCAAGCTTTTTCTTTTTTTTTGACAAGTTATGCAAAACATCAGAGACGGTGGCAGACCGCAAAACAATTTATGTCCTGTGTTCACATTCAAGATCGTTACCGTGTCCATCAACAGAACAAGCATTCACAGCATAAAACACAACAAATCAAAAACGAAGTCATAAGTTTAGACCTGGTATAAACCAATGCACACACATTATTCCTCACAGTTATGTAAGGATTAAACCACGACAGGGCATGGTGCAGGGAATCAACGTCACTTTTGATCAATTTAGAGTTACATGTGACGTTTAAAACGCTAACGATGCAGATTAGTTCCTGCGATCAGTTACGTTATCACATCCACAACAATAACATTAAAATTACTGTGTTCATATTAATCTATGATTCGAATTATAGCACAGAACTGCTATAACAGAAAATTAATCAACCGTCTGACCAATAAGACTCGAGTCTTCAACTGGAGACACTTCGAGTCTTCAGACAATTCGATTCTTGTAATTCGTCAAGGAATTAATTTCATCAGGATGGCTGTCGCTATTGCACATTAATGTGTTGGGATCCCAAACCTATTTTTAACCAATGAACACACACAAATCTGATGAGAAGCTGAAGTGCAGAACGTTGATCCGTATCGGTGCTAGAAAGAGACTGTACATTTTTGAACACATACATCTATGTAATTCTATGTAAACATATATCTACATGCAAATTTAGTCACTGTTTGAGCACACTAGCATATAAATAACCCAACGGCTAACATTCGCACTAAAAGCCACATTTTACTTCGAGCCATTTTGATTTCACGCACACGTGCAGTTAGTAACCTGCTTGTCCAATCACGTGAATTAAACAAGTTTGATCCAAAACTCAGGAACTCCATCCATCCATCTTCAACCGCTTACTCCTTTATCAGGGTCACGGGGAACCTGGAGCCTATCCCAGGAGGCATCGGGCACAAGGCGGGGTACACCCTGGACAGGGTGCCAGTCCATCGCAGGGCACAATCACATTTACATTTATTCATTTAGCAGACGCCCCCATCCAAAGCGACCCACAAATGAGACACACCCACACACCAACGGCAGCAGAGCCGCACGCAAGGCGCCAGCCCCCCATCGGGGGCAACCCAGGGCCCAGCGCCCCGCCCAAGGACACCCCGGCACGGGACCACCCGGGCCGGGACCCAAACCACCAACCCCACGACCAGTGGACCAGTGGACGACCCGCTCCACCGACCGAGCCACAGCCGCCGCATACACACTCACATGGCAGGCTGATTGGCGCGTCCAAAGCGTCCGCAGTGTACGAACTCAAAAACAAATAAAACCTTTATATAATGTCAGCTCGGACGCTGGATAAATCAGCCATATAAATATCTATGGCTCAAATATACAGCCATTAAATAAACCGTACATGTTTTTGCTCTCCAGACCTGCATGATCGGTCTCGGAGGTCCTACTTCTGGATGGAGCTCTCATCTACTCCAAATCCAGACTGCTGGGACAAAGGCTTTTCTAAACCAATCAGATTACATATAAACCTATAATGATCTCTTTAATAATATCAGGTGTTACCCAGATGACGATGGGTTCCCTTCTGTCTCTGGTTCCTCTCAAGGTTTCTTCCTCTTAACATCTTAGGGAGTTTTTCCTTGCCATTGTCGCCACTCAGTGTCTTGCTCAGTTTGGGATAATTTCTCACTTTTGCTGTGTGTGTATGCTGTGTTTATAATCCTGTAAAGCTGCTTTGAGACAATGTCTGTTGTAAAAAGCGCTATACAAATAAAATTGAATTGAATTTTTAATATTTATGCAAATATCTGAGTAGCTGCATGTTCAGGAGGGGGAGGGGGGTTCAGTGGGTCCATGAAATTGATCTGACATTAATTTCACAAGGGTCCTTTGCCTAGCAGAAAGTTTGAGCACCCCTGTTGTGGCGCTATTGTCATGTTTGTTTGTTTGTTTGTTTGTTCGTTTATAACTGGGCGTTACCCTCGAATAACAAACAGTTTGTACAGAAGAGACGCGCACGAGACATTAGAGGCAAAATGAGGGTGTTGTCCGAGTTTGCACTGCAAATCGAACACCTCATGTGCTGTTGTTTTCTGATTGGAAGATTGTGTTAAGAGAAGCGATGCAGTAGGCCTCGTGGTGTTGCTGGCTCGGAGCCTGCAGCAGTGATGGGCGCGCGAGGCCGCAGTGATGGGCGCGCGAGGCCGCAGTGAATGACATCACTCTGTATTGATCTCTCTCTCTCTCAGTGAGGCCGTGTAAACACCGCACACACAGCTGCTCGAGACTCACACTGCTGCTCGAGACTCACTCAAATAATCACTCATTTCATCATATCTTCAGACAAGGAAACAACTATGAGCCTCCTGGTGTGGGCTCGAATGGCTGTAGCTTACAAACAAACCTCTTATCGAGGAGTTAACGGTCATGAATGGAGAAGAGAAGCTAAATGTTCTGGAGCTGCGGACTGAGCCGTGAATTCAAGCCGGATACAGCAGCTATTCAAGCCTGTCAGCACTGATTCGGTCAACTCCTTTGTTTTCTCCATTATCCCCGTTCAGTTCAAAACAAGAAACAAGACGTGTGTCGTGTATAACGCAGATATAACGAGTTCAACACGGAATCAAGCGCCCTGTCGGTTGCACTACTTACACAGCACCAGTCCCGGCGCGTTGCTTGCCGTCGACACCCCGAGATGTTTTCTCTCTTTTCTTTTTTTAGGTTTCGAATCTACAGCTGGGGGAATGTCATTAAAAAAAACGGCTTGGTCAGGAATACAACCGTGACTAAAACGAAACAAAAAAAAAATGAAGAGAATAAAATAAATAAACGCTAGGAAGATATTGTGCGTTTGAAATGAAGTAGTCGCGGTGCCGTGGCTGCACTACAGCGCGCTGCCGCCCAGGTTCGAATCTACCGTTAACACGCACGGGTTGCCAGATTGGAGGAAAGTATAGAGAAGAACTTGGTTTACAGCGAGGCTGAGTTTGTTTGGTGGGGTGTGCTGACCTATCCCTGGCGGTCAAAAGACAAAGAATCCACCATACTGGCAAAATGATAATAATAACAATAAAAACAACTTCAACAACAACAA
>JAFFST010048606.1:8054-20901 GCA_022414735.1 Noturus placidus
GTCCAGTTTGGGTGAGTCTGTGCCCATTGTCTCCTCTGATCTCTCTCATTGACAAGACATAGAGAACTGATGCTCATATGTTGATTTTTGTTTTTTGCACCATTCTGTATAAAGAAAGAGATCAGCAGTTTCTGAAATACTAAAACCAGCCTGTCTGGCACCAACAGGTCACTGAGAATATATATTTAACCATTCTGATGTTTGATGTAAACATTAACTGAAGCTCTTGTCCTGTATCCATATGATTTTATGCTGCTACAACATGATTGGCTGATTGGATAATTGGATGAATTTGCAGGTTTACAGGTGTTCTTACTAAAGTGGAGAGTGAATGTATATTGGCATTATGAGTGGCAACAAGAACATTTGAATAAAAAAAACTATTATTCAAATTATTGATTTATACTTTGATACAATTAAAAAGTTTTAAGAATGTAAATAATATATTTGTATGCCAAATGTTTGTCAAATTGACTGATGCAGCCATTAAAAATACCATTATATACACTCATTCCAATGATCCCAACCTTAAATCCAGTTTTAATCATATTGAAAACCAGTGGTCTCCATTGAAGAGCAGTCCACACATGCAAACCTAATAATGTAAAGAAGCTTAAAATACTCTGCATAGATTGCTTTTATTTCCCCCACAACCATTTAAGATTTGTGTGTCCATTTAGATCAATGTTTGGGGTCTTTAAGATTCATCTATGGTTAAGCCTTAACCTTTCAACAGATGCAACAAGGTTATGGGAAATTAAAAAAAATTGTCATCATAAATTCTGTTACGTAAAAGGAAAAAAAAAATGTAATATTTGCATAATTTATGATGACATCAATCTTGAGTCCTTGGACCACTAAATGCAATTGGTCCCAATGCTTAAGTGATGTACAACCATATTTTACAGTAGGTTTTTGTCAAACAGGCCAATGGTATGCATGGTCTAAAAGGAAAACATTGGTCTCTATATGACCATGATACTTGATTCCAATTGTAGTTACTTGGTGAAGTTCATATGCAAAAACAACAAGAATAAATTAAATTGTGCAATTGTTAAACTGGGAATTCTGTATTCTTCTTGGCCTTCCTCATCATTGTCCTCTTCCTAGAGGACACTAGAGCGGAGGTCTTCAACAGGGGTCCGCGGAGGTACTGCATGGGGGTCGCGAAAGTTTTGGTTGATTAGACATTTTTTTTTATATTCCCCCCTGCCATTTTTTCCACTAATGGAAATGTCTTTAAATACACATTAACATTTATGCATGATTACATGCAGTTGACAGACATTGTTGATCTTGGCAGGTATCAGTTTATTGTGTTATGTTATGTTTATAAATGGCAGTGGCATGGCCACCCTACTCACTGTACCTCGCACATGTTTAAAATAAAAACATGAATATGTGAACCTGTGTATTATTTGAGTATCTTAGTATTGAATGCACAATAACAAGGTACATTTACACATGGCACTATAGGACCAGTTTGATATAACACAATTTCATACAATATATATAATTAGGGGGTCCCCGCTTCATCTCGCAATCAATTTGGGGGTCCTTGGCCTGGAAAACGTTGAAGACCCCTGCACTAGAGGACAGTGCCTTTTGGCACTTTGTAACTGCTTATGATGCTGAGAGCAAAAAATAAAGAAAGAAAAAAGAAAGAAAGAAAAAAAGGAGTACAAATGTGTGCATACATAAATAAATATTCTGTAGAACTCCTAAAAGATTTTGCCACATATGTTTTTCAGTGAATAGTATTAGTTAAAAATGAGTGTTCTTTAAAATAAAGCAAAGCAAATATATGTAGTTTCTTGAGTTTTTTTGGAAAATTTGAATCACTGTGTGTACTGTTTCTTTTTATACAACACTATTGTTGTTGAGCTGAGAAAAGCTGTAGGAGAAGACAGATTCTCTTATCACACTGAATAGAGATGATTAGCATGCATAACATGCTATACTCACACAGTTGATCCTCACTTAGGAGTATTTTCTCGAAATCTGTAAACCTTCTGAACTTTCTATCATAGAATGATTTCCACTCAAACCAATCAAATACAGACACCCCTGGAGACCACAGGCTTTCATCTCCCTGTCTTCCCAATGCCCAGATGAACATAAATGATTAAAATAAACTCTCTAGTGTGGCCTAATCAAAATATTTGTTATATTCAAGACTTTTATCCTAAGAATTATATGTCCAGCGCCTCAATCCCACTGCAACCACACTCTCACTTCCAACCTCCTTATAGTTTTTGTGCTTTTCTCACCAACCATCCTCCATCCTTCAAAGCTTCTCATTAACTCTCTTTAGTAAGATGCTTTGACAGTAATTACTGCTCTGATTCATTATTGTGTGGTGATGTACAGTGGTGTGAAAAAGTGCTTGCCCCCTTCCTCATTTCCTGTTCCTTTGCATGTTTGTCACACTTAAGTGTTTCGGAACATCAAACCAATTTAAACAATAGTCAAGGACAACACAAGTAAACACAAAATGCAATTTGTAAATGAAGGTGTTTATTATTAAAGGTGAAAAAAAATCCAAACCATCATGGCCCTGTGTGAAAAAGTTACATGAATACCTTGAGCTCTAATCAGTTCTCTTTCAGAAGCTTCCAGTACTGCGACACTTGAGACCAAATTATTTTTTTTTCGTCATATCATCATTGTCTACATTTTAGTCTTATATGTATGAGTGTTTGAGTTGTTTGAGAAATTTTGTATTTGTGTGTGTGTGTGTGTGTGTGTGTGTGTGTGTATGTGTGTGTATGTGTGTGTGTGTGTGTCTGTGAGCACTGTTGGCTCCTCCAGGAGAGACACAGGGCTCAGCAGAAGCACCTTCCAGCTGTGATCCCTCAGGCTAAGGTGCAGAAGGAGTCCTTTTTTTCCCCATCTAAAGCACTTTTTCTATATTTTTTTCTTCTGCTGATGTTTCTTCAGTCCTCTGTCTATCATTTGGTATAATGTGCAAAACCATTTACTACATCTAAAAATGAGCAAATGAGTAATTACAGAAGTATTTGTGATTCACTATTTGTTGATGGTGATAAAAATTTATGGGCAAACAGTTCTGACATGGCAAATTCTTTGTTTATTCTGCATTAATGTGCCCTTTTCTTGCCTAAACTAAGCCGTCTTCTTGTTTTTTTTTTTTTTGGAAGAGATGACAAAGGGCCATGTTCAGAGTTGGGAACATATAGTAATTCAGCAATTAACCCTCAAAAGTTACATCGATATTTAAACTGGCAAATCTGCTTTTTCTGTTTTTCCAGAGTTGTTCCAGTGCTGCAGATTATTAAAATTACCTGCATGTAATGTTAACACTTTTTAAAAAGATTTTTCCTGACTAGAGGTGTTCAAGATGGGGTTTTTCAATAGCACCAAGATAATTGTTAAACACAAACACTTGTCTTTAATGAGCATATAGCAAATGTGAATTTTCTCACACATGCAGGGTTGGGGGTTCGATTCTCTCCTTTGGTCTGTGTGTACGGAGTTTGCCCATTCTCCCTGTGCTTTTTGGTTTCTTCTGGGTACACCAGATCTGCCCCAATTGGAATTTCCAAATTGTCTGTAGTGTGTGAATAGGTGTATGAATGTGTGGGTGATTGTGCCCTACAATGGGTTGGCAATGCTTTGTGCCAAGTCCCCTGGGATAGGCTCCAGACTCCCCATGACTGCGTAGGATAAGCGATACAAAAAAATTATGAATTGATGGATTGGAATATAGCATTGCACCCTCATTATTTGGCAGCTTATAAAATAGCACTTGATCCAGCACATCCTTCTTTACTTTTTGCATAATCAGCTACAGTTGTGCTCATAAATTTACACACTCCTTGCAGAATCTGCAAAATGTTAATAATTCAAAAAAGAGGGATAAATAGTAGTGCATTTTGTTTGTTTTTATTTAGTGCTGCCCTGAATAAACTATTTCACATAACAGATGTTTACATGTAGTCCACAAGACACAATAATAACTGAATTTACACAAAGTTCAAAAGTTTACACATTATTGCTTCTTAATACTGTGTGTTACCTGGATGATCAATGAATGTTTTTATGTTTTTTAATAGTTGTTCATGAGTCCCTTGTTTGTCCTGAGCTGTTAAACTGCCCACTGTGCTTCAGAAAAATCCTCCACATTCTTTGGGTTTCCAGCATCATCTACATATTTGATCCTTTCCAACAGTTAATATATGATGTTTAGATCCATCTTTTCACACTGAGGACAACTGAGGGACTCGTACACAACTATTACAAAAGGTGCAAACATTCACTGATGCTCAATAAGGCAAAACACTACATTAAGAGCCAGGGGGTGTAAACTTTAGAACAGGATAATATGTGTAAATAGTTCCATCCATTCATCCATCCATCCATCTTCAACCGCTTACTCCTTTTCAGGGTCACGGGGAACCTGGACCCTATCCCAGGGAGCATCGGGCACAAAGCGGGGTACAAACACACTCACAGTCATGCACTACGGACACACCAATCAGCCTAACATGCATGTCTTTGGACTGGGGGAGGAAACCCCCGACACACGGGGAGAACATGCAAACTCCGCAAACACATGGCCCTGGCGGGACTCGAACCCCGGACCCTGGAGGTGTAAGGCGGACATGCTAACCACTATGCCACCATGTGCCCCTGTGTAAATAGTTATTATTTTGTTTTTTGGGAAACATGTAAATATCTTATGTGGCTTCTGACTGGCAGTAATAAATGAAAAAATATCTTTAAACAAAAAAAATTTAAATTATACTAATCAGCCTTTTCAAAAGTTTACACCCCAAGTTTACATCCAGGCTAAAGCCTGTGCCAAATCAAATATTTGGACCAACAATCCGCTGTGACGAGCCCTAATGGGAGCAACAACAATAACAATTAAATAATACATTAATGCACTCTCCTGTAAAGAAACCATGTTGTAGTTTAAAGGAAAGCTGACCTAGCACTCATGTTCATGGTTATCCTGGTTATAGCTAATGTTAAATAAGTGTAGTTTTTCCATATCAAATTTGCAACTCAAGATAAGCAATATCTCCAATAAAATGTGGTCTCTGCCAATAAAGCTTTCCATGGACTTTCCTGGGACAATAAGGTTAATTAATTTAAAGTGTAATATTTATGTGCTTAATTTGCCTATGGAACAGCATTCCAACGTCTTTAGCTGTATTTATAGCCAAAAGCATGAATTTAGGTTGATATTTTGGGGTTAGGGCAATCTGTCAGACTGTGGCACTGGACTAAATAGTGTTCTTCATTCGAGCTGATATTGCACATGAAAACTTGACTTAATTTTAGTGAAGACACACCTCTGTTTTTGGCAAACTCCACCCTGCATGCAGAACTTAGTAGTTTTCTATGGATGTAAAGTTATGGACAAAACCTGTTTTTGATCATTCAGTCTATTCCACATGCCAGTGCCCTTGGTCCAACTTCCCTGTTTACCCCATGTAGTTGAGTTGAGGAAATTTGTAATTCTACTGTATAGTATGCAATAACCAGCAGGGATGCGTTCATGTGGATCCCAGAGACAACTTAAGACAATGCCCTTTTGCACACAAACTTTACACTCTTGCCTGGTGTATATAATAAAGATATTTTATATAGCCTCCGGGTGGCACATGGAGAAAAGATATCTGACTAGAGTGTACTTATAAGCTCTGTGACATAGGTCTTGCCTCCAGGTATTACGTTCTCAAAGATTCAGTTCGTCAAACATAATTGGCTCAGTCTCACTGTGGGAATGTAGCTAGGGTATTAGGTTGGCTTCCATGAAGTTTATCGCTCCTAGTAGAATGCTCTGAATAGAATGCCTCAATTAATTTTTTCCTGCTCTCCATTTCAGAGGCCCACTATACCTCTAATGTTTATTGTACACTTTTCTGTCCACAAGCTTCAGAATCCTGAAAGTTGCAATCCCACTCTAGTGAATGCACATACAGTGCCCTTCACTAATATTGGCACCCTTGATAAATATGAGCAAAGAAGTCTGTGAAACATGTTTTTTAAACTTTTGATCTTTTGTTTTAAATCACAAAAGTACTCTGCTCTCATGGATAGCAAACAATTGCAAACAAAACCCAGGTTTATCAAAAATAATCTTTGTTATATATAGGTGTGCAACAATTATTGGCACCCTTTTAGTCAATACTGTGTGCTTTGCCAAGATAATTCAGCTCTTCACCTATGCCTGATGAGGTTGGAGAATACATGGATCCGAGACCATTTCTTCCATACAGAATATCTCCAGATCCTTCAAATTCCAAGGTCCATGTTGGTGGACTCTCCTCTTCAGTTCACCCCACAGGTTTTCTATTGGTTTCAAGTCAGGGGACTCCGATGGCCATGGCAGGACCTTGATTTTCTGGTCAGTAAACCATTTTTGTGTTGTTCCTGATGTATGTTTTGAATCATTGTCCTGCTGGAAGATCCAGCAACTGCCCATTTTAAGCTTTCTGGCAGAGGCAGTTAGGTTTTCATTTAATATCTGTTGATAGTCCATGATGCCATGTATCCTAACAAAATGTCCAGGTCTTCTTGCAGAAAAACAGTTAAAGAGCCAACGTGAATATGATAAACTTGTGTTTTGTTTGCAATTGTTTGATATCCATGAGAGCAGAGTATTTTTGTGATTTTTTTTAAACAAAAGGTTAAACAAAACATATAATATTTCACAGCCTTCTTTGCTTATATTTACAAAGGGTGCCCATATTAGTGGAGGGCATTGTATACTTGCACTGGATTCCAGTGGGTACATTTTCAACAATGTTGCTCAATGAGCTTCACAAAGCAGGATCTTGTTACTGAATTCAAAACAAAACAAAACATGATGCCATTGCAAGTTTTGTTTAAGGAAGTGGTGAGTAAATGTGATGGAATACATTAGCTGTACGCTAAGGTTTTTATGATTATGCACACTTGTAGGTCAGTATGCGCAGAAGTTTTCCCACTGCCTTTCTGAAGGTCTATGACAAAGTCAAAAGCAGAGTTCAGGTAGTTAAGGAGAGTACATTTCCCCTTACTTATCCATCTTTCCTGACTACTGCAGTTTTTATGCCTTTGTGTCTCTGCTGCAAGAAAGAGTTTCAGCCTCCAGCTGTGCCTAATTCACCCTACCGGTTCAAGTGCTTGGGTTTATGCTATGTGTGCTGACCTTGGTGCTGCAGCAATCGCTGTCCAGAGTGCAGTATCTGGAGTATCTATAATGTAAGCCTGGAAAACCAAAATGGTCCATTTTTTTACTGCTGAATTACAAAGTCACAAAATTTACTGTATGAGCAGGTTTTAAGTGTGCCAGTGTTTCCTTACTCATGAACTAGCTCACTGATGACAGCTCATTTTATTAGATGAGAGTGCTATAATCTAATATTTATCATTAGCTTGACAGTATTATATTAATAAACTACCTCACTACTTCTGCCGAAATGCTTTGTGGATCACATCAATGAAATACGTGGAGAGTGTTGACCCAAAAAGTGACCGAAGGTCGGTCTCAACTAATAGGTGATAGAGAGAGATTATAATAATATTATGATTGAGTTAAGTATTATTTTAAAATATACCCTCAATGGCATAATAAAAATGATAGGACAAACTATTACACAGTTGAATTTGTGATGCTGAATTCTGTTTCAAGTCTGTTCTGCTCTACTAGGTTCATGCCATGTTACCTCCAATTACCAAACATACAGTAGTAAACAAAAAAGTTGCAACCACAAACCATTTAACTCATGGTTGTGCTATGTGTAATTTTGAGTAATACTGTGATTGGACAATTCATGCTTAGTCTACTTTTAGATCTTACAGAACTATTTCCACTAGCAGAAACATAAATCAAACATTGTTTATTGTTTATGGCCATATTGTGTCTGAAATATTAATTTCTCATTTAAGAAATGTTCTATAAAAGCAATATTGCAATCACACGGTTATACTGAATATTGGTATGGCTGTGATAGCCAATGTTCAAATCACAGCCATGCCAATATTCAATATAACCATTTATTTATGCCCTGTCTCAAAAAAATGTATGTACTTGAGCCTGTAAACAGTTGTTTTGTTAACATGTATGTGTATGCCTATTTCTGTCAGGGCTGTTTTTCTCTGTTTGGAATCTGCCTGCATTTTTTTTGTTGCCATTTTCACGCTTCACACACTATTGTCATTTATGCAGCTAACATTTATACCTTGATATGAAAACAAACTTGTCTTGTCTTAGCAAATCTATCATGCTTTTTAAATGAAAATTTTAGTTACAGCAAAATATGAACAATTTCCCATTTTTGTTGTTATCTAATAATATGTCTATATGGATCTAGATGCCAAGCAATTACAGAAAATTAACAGTGATTGTTGCAGACAATTAAAAAAAAAAGATAGCCCTTGTGTTGTTGTTGTTGTTTAATATTGATGGCTGGAGAAAGCTGAGGTTTCCCTCCTGATGTGGGGTGGTGAGTGAAACCAGAGATGGAAAAAGAAATAATGTTTTCCTCTCACACAGATACCAGGTGTTTTTCTAATAGGAACAGATTGATGCACAATTACACTGAGCCAATTTGCAGAGGAGATTTCATCACTGACGATCCATGCAAGCACTTGCTGCCACACATATAATCTCCAGCATGCATTCTCATGCTTATTAGGGAATGTTCATGGCATATGTGTGCACTTTTTTTGGTACAAAATCTATGGCTTTTCCTTAGTTTATCCATCCCCAGAATAAAATTGCATTTCTGGAACAATGCTGACATCTGAATATATTGAATTGTGTTAGTGCTCATGCCAGATGCCCTAGCTTAACAGATACACTTAAGTATCAGGATTGTCTGCTTATCCTGATCAAACAAGCATAAAATAATTAACAGAGTAGAAAAGTGCTTATGTATAAATTGATGTGCAGGAAAATTATGATTTTTAGATCAGATAAGAGTTTTAAAGATCCTCACAGATCATCTGTGATTTTGGGAAGCTTCACATCCTTCTAGCCATCATTGATTTCAGCCCTCATAATCACCCACTGATTGCAATATTACACAGTACATTTGTGATGATGGCTGATGAAACTCACTGCCGAACCAAAACTCCAGGGGGTGTGGAGTGGGACCTGATCCAGCTCCTCCTACCTGGGTGGAGTTGAATCAATACTCCAGAGGATGGAGACATGTCAATGTGTTTCAGGCTTCACAAGTGTGTTGTAGTGTTTCTTATGGATTAGGGTTAAGATTATACTGTAGGTGAAGTTGGATCAGGTCCCACTCCACCTCTCTGAACATTTGGCTCTACATTGAGTACTATCTCTGCATTTGTGGTGAAATTGTTATATTTTCGGTTAAGATGTAAAAATTGGTGGTTTTTAATAGAGAATAAAGGACGTGATATGTTCTTCTTCTTCCGGCTGCTGCTGTTAGGGGGTCGTCCATATATTACGTCATAAAATTTTCAGCCATTTTTAACCCCCCCACCCCCCTCCAATGTCATCTTACGTCATCAGGCCCTTTAACCCCCCCCCCCATGATGACATCATCATCATCTTAAATGTACACTTTTACTTTTTTACTTTTACTGTTAGGGGGTCTGGGGCTGCCATGTGTGGTCGGGAATTATCTCCTAATATTTTGTACTTTGTTACAATACCACAGAAATACTGACGTCACACGCACATCCTGTGGCATATAATACGCCACATGATGTGCGTGTGACGTCCGTATTTCTGTTTGTTTGTTTGTTATTTTGGCAATTTGCAAATATTTCAGTAAGTAAATAAGTAAATGATGAATGTGACAGTGGTGACACTAAACATGAGAAGATGCAAATACATTGATGACGTAATCACGTCCATGAACCCCCCCCTCGTCATCATCAGACGTCATTGTACCCTTTACCCCCCCTCCTTGATGACGTAATATATGGACGATCCCTAGGGGTTGCCACAGCAGATCAACCATCTCCATTATGGAAATCTGGTTTATGATCCACATATTTGATTTGGCAAAGGTTTTATACCAGATGCCCTTCCTGACACAACTCTTCATTTTATCTGGGCTCAGGATTGGCACTGAGCGTGCACTAGCTTGTGCAACCCAGTGACTTGGTTTGGTACCCAATATGGGCCTCAAACCCATGATCTTGAGATTAAGAGTTTCATGCTCTACCGACTGAGCTAGCAAGTCACAGATTAAAGGGCTGGATTTACCATACTGTATCATATTTGTCAATTCTGTTTAGTGCAAGATGTAAGCTTTTGATTTGAGTAGTGACCACTCAGTAGAAATGTAGGTACTTGGTGTTCCGGCTAAGCATGTGAGCGAGAGGGCACGCGTGGAGTGAGCTCCCGAGCATTTGATCTTTTAATTCTGCTTTTCAAGCAACCTGAATCTTTTGAATCTTTTCAAAGGCATTTGGTGCCTTTGTGTTCAATTACTTGGTTTACAGTTATAACCAGAAAGGAGTTATGGAGTCATGGTGACAAGCTACCTCTGGACCTGGAAAATCTCCGTGCTACTGTAATCACGGAGCTTACATCTACCATCGCAGAGCAGGTGAAAGCAGCTATTAACTCGGCTTTGGCCCCAGTTATTGAGTCTTTTGAGAGTTTTAAATCGAGTATTGAATCACAAGGACGGCGTATTGATGAGCTTGAGCAGTACCTGAATGATTACAGTGACCACATTGTAGCACTGGAACAGACGGTGTTAAAGCTAAATTCGGCTAAAAAACACCTTACAGAGAAAGTGGAGGACCTGGAGTCCCAGTCACGGCGCTGCAATCTCCGGGTCCTCGGTATTCCGGAGCGAGAAGAAGGGAGTAATCCGGTCACGTTTATGTCTAAATTTTTCCAGGATGTCCTCAGATCGGAAATCTTTCTGACCGCTCCATTGCTGGATAGAGCTCACCGTATCAGCCCCATGCCCTCTGAGGAGCAGCAAGAAAGTTATTCAAAGCGGGAATTGGGATCAACTTGTCCATCAGGGCTGCAAGGCTTTCATCTTTCCTGACTTCAGCTCCAGTGTCGCTAAGAGGAGGGTCAGCTTCTCTGCAGTGAGAAACAGCTTGCAGGAGAGAAATGTGTGGTCTTCTCTTAGGTACCCTGCTCATCTTTGGGTAATTGTGGCACCCTTTATGCTCGGGAGTGACTTCACACAACAAGAATAGGTACGGGTTGCAAGTTCCGGATATTCCAGTGTTGGGAATGGAGAAAAGTGAATTGATCAGAGTAGAGTAGGGTGGGAGACGGGGAGGGTTGGTATGGTGTGTTTCTGTGTGTGTGGGTGGGTGGGGGAGGGGGGCTGTGGTGTTGTATGTGTGTGTGTGTGGGGGGGTGCTGTGTTGTGTTGTGTGGGGGGTTTCTTTATCCTTTTTTTTCCCTTTTTTTCTCTTTTCTTGTATTTATTTGTTTATTTATTTTATTATTTCCCCTTATTGATATCAACCTCTCTGTACTCCATTCTGTACTAATCTAAATTGATGGAAAATACCCAAAGCTCGTTCAGATTCCTAAGTTGGAATGTGAAACGTCTGAACAGTCCCATTAAAAGATCCAAGATTTTGACACATTTAAAACTACAAAAACCTGACGTTGCATTTCTTCAGGAAACCCATCTCCAGCTCAGGGATCAACGCAGACTCCAAGCTTGCTGGACATTGCATATGTTCCACTCTGATTTTGATTCCCGGTCCAGGGAGTTTCTATCCTGATCAGTAAGACTGACATTTTCTTTTGATAATGTTATTTCTGATGTAAATGGTAGCTATGTGATTGTGGAAGGGAAAATTTCACAGACTCCAGTAGTTTTGGTGAATGTATATGCCCCAAACTTTGGTAATGCTACTTTTACTCAGAATTTGTTGTCAAAAATTCCCCCTTTGAACACATATCTCTTGATATTTGGGGGAGATTTAAACTGTGTTATTGACCCAGTATTGGACAAAAAACAAATGCTTAATTTGCAGGCGGAGTTTGATTTGTTATCGACAGTTGAGGTGGAGAGGCTGTTGTTACATACACATGGCAATTATTATGAATATGGGGATAAGGTCGGTCGGTTGTTGGCTCACCAATTGCGTAGCCGAGCGGCTTCATGCTCTATTACTCATATTGTGCAGTCCAGTAGTGCATTAACCTCAAATTCTGCAGAAATTAATTCGACTTTTAAAAGTTTTACTCCTCCTTATACACAGCTGGAGCTCCTGACAATTCAGGTAACATGGACCATTTTCTTAGAAATATTGATTTTCCCAGAGTTGACCTTTTATTGGCATCTGAACTTGACAGTCCCATCACCCTAGATGAGATTGTTCACTCAATCAATTCATTGCAATCTAGAAAATCACCTGGCCCGGACTGGTTTCCTTCAAATTTTATAAGAAATTTCATTTTGCATTGTCCCCATTACTCTTGGCTGTCCTTAGAACTAGGGACATTGCCAAAAACCTTGAGACAAGCAACTATAACTCTATTGCTCAAAGATGGGAAGGACCCAACATTATGTAATTCGTACAGACCTATTAGCCTCCTCAGTGTTGATGTCAAGATTTTAGCCAAACTTTTGGCCTCTCCTTTGGAGGGGATTCTCCCTAGCACTATTTCATTGGAGCAAACCGGATTTGTAAAAGGATGGCATTCCTTTTCTAATATTTTTACTGTACTTAATATTTTGTATTCAAAACAGAACAGCGACTCCTCTGAAGTGGGGGGTTCGAATTCGGGTTCGAACGGAGTGGGACGTGAAGTTGGAGGCTCCTGCTGATTTCGATTAAAAATTTAATTAATTTGCGCTTTTTGGTCATATAATATACTTTAACTTATTTTAGTCCTTATCTTTGCTTATAATTTGAA
>JAFFST010048606.1:23294-63387 GCA_022414735.1 Noturus placidus
CGCATCAAAGGGACGATGGACAGGGCCATGTACTGTCAAATCTTGGGTGAGAACCTCCTTCCCTCAGCCAAGGAATTGAAAATGAAAAGTAATTATAAGTCATTACCAAGAACTAAGTCATGTTTTGCAGAGGTATTTTGCAAAGGACTGAGGTATTTCCAAAGCATCCTCTCTAGATGTGTGTTAACTTTCAACATGCACTAATTTTAGTTGTTGCCTTACCCACCTACTGACTCATTTCACTACCATACCAACCTGGTGTTTCATCACAAAAGCAGCAAGCATCTGCTTGGTTAAACGCATCTTTGTGCAGTGTCTGGTGTGCCTGTACGTCATGAGCGAGAGAGAGAGAGAGAGAGAGAGAGAGAGAGAGAGAGAGAGAGAGAAATGCATGTGGGACCAAGCTGTGATTCACCCCATCATGTAGCCCAGGCAAATGCACCGCTAACTCCTTCCCACAGTAGCTGTCAGCTGCATATACAAGGACAATCATATAATGATACAGAGCAGCAGTAATACACAGGGTGTCAAATCAAGAACAAGAGTAACAGTCTAATGAGAGATTCCTGAAATGAGGCTCATATCAATGCGTGTCTTTTCTCATCTGTGCAATCAATAGACAGAGTGCTGTGCAGATGTGTCATAGGGAACAGCCGATCATTTGGTAATACTGTTTTCAGGCCTGACATTCCCCATGTATCTGAATGTCTAATTGCTTACAATACAAAATATCTTATATTTAAAAGATTGCATGAAAAAATACTAATTCAAAACTTTGGCATAACTTTGACATAACATAGGAAATCATTTGTGTGCCTCTCATGTCCCTGAGTTATTAAAATCAAAAGTGTGTGCACATTTCCCAGCAGAATTTCTGAATTACTTTTTTTCCTCCTGAGAGAAAAAAGCAAGCTGACAAGCAAATAAGCTGTGTGTACCCAAGGAATAAATTACGAGACTACTGATTTTCTGACATCATATCTACATTTTTTTTTGTTTATGAAAAAGCAGGTTATTTATTTGCCATAAAGTGTATTTGCCACAGTGGCATATGAATTTTTATTTAGATAACAGATGATGGATGTCAGGAAATAAAGGAAATGGAAAATAATTTAAAAAGCTTTAAAAAATAAAATAAAATAAAAACAAACTCTTAACGATTATATTAAAAAATAGTGTAGAATATTGTTCAATTCAATTAAATTTTATTTGTGTAGCAGTTTTTACAGTGGGCATTGTCTCAAAGCAGCTTTACAGAAATATATAATCATGGCATACAGAAAAGTATACCTAATGCTAACCCAAAAGTGTGGATTTATCCCAATTGAGCAAGCCGTGGTGACAGTTGCAAGGAAAAACTCCCTAAGATGTTAAGAGGAAGAAACCTTGAGAGGAACCAGACTCAGAAGGGAACCCATCCTCATCTGGGTAACAACACATAGTGTGAAAAAGTTCATTATGGTTTTATATGAAGTCTGTTTATATGAAGCCGTAGTCCCAGCAATCTGGAATTGGAGTAGATGAGATCTCCATCCAGAGATAGGACATCCGAAATGGATCAGGCAGGTCCGGAGAGCAGAAAGGATCAGGATTGCTAGTATCTCCATAAAATCATGTGTGGCTTGACAGAAGGAGAGAAGGAGAGAAAAGATTGTTAGGACTGTGCTTAGCATAACAGAAAGTCTAGTCAGAGTAGGCTTGAGTAAACAAATACGTTTTAAGCCTAGACTTGTCTGAGTCCCGAACACTAATTGGAAGACTGTTCCATAACTGTGGGGCTCTATAAGAGAAAGCTCTACACCCTGCTGTAGCCTTCGCTATTTGAGGTACCGTCAAATAGCCTGCACCTTTTGATCTAAGTAGGCGTGGCGGATCATAGAAAACCAAAAGGTCGCTTAGATACTGTGGCGCGAGACCATTTAGTGCTTTATAAGTTAATAATAGTATTTTATAATCAATGCGAGATTTCACTGGGAGCCATTGCAGTGTTGATAAGATCGGGGTTATGTGGTCATAGCTACTGGTTTTAGTTAGGACTATAGCAGCTGCATTTTGGACTAACAGGACAGTAAGGCATTACAGTAATATAGTCTTGTGTTTTATTGTTGTCTTTGTTTTTTTTTTTTTTTTTTACAGAAATACCACATATTTACAATGTGGTTAAGTTTTATTCTTATATGAATAAGGGCAAAAGTTTCTTTAAGTTTTCATGACCTAAGTATTCTCCATTCATTCTTATCCCTGATAGAATATTAAGGTCGTGGTTTGTTTTGGGCTTGTGGAGGTGTGACACGACTACAGTACCAACTCATTGCATGTGACAGGGTCAATATTAGCTAGTATCTTAGGAAGAGATTCTATATTTAAATGGTTGGCATGAAGTTGCTAAGACTGATTCATTGTGTCTCCGGAGTTTCACACAGTCGCTCCAAAGAAGACAGATCTGAGACTACTATATGCACAGCTTTGCTCACCCAAAAGCGTGGAAAAAACAGAAGGTTTTCAGTTGGATATAATATGTAAGATGTCCAAATTTGCGTAAATGCTACAATTAGTTACCGAAGAGTTTCTTATTCATCGGTCTGTGAGTTCAACTGTGCTGCTGAGGCCCACGCCAGGCTTTGACACATAAGAGAGCCTGTGGGGAAATTGGCTTGCTTACATTGAAGTTGAGATGTGCTTTTATGGAAATCACTCTAGGAGATATGACTACACAGTGCGAAAAACAAAAGAATAAACAAAGACACAAATATACAGCCTGTTCTAGTATGCTGGAGAAGAAAACAGAACTGCTAGTGCCTCAGTTCAGAGAGAACATACCTGCAGTGTTTATATTCAAGTTAAAAACTTTTCTTAGAATTAGATAAAAAGCCATTGTAGAGCCATTGTGTTTGTAGCTCAAAGCCTAGGCGCAGAATTAAATGTTTAGGCATGTGATCGTTTCTTCTCCATATGTGTTCATGCTGGGTCTTTATCCATCAATAGCAAATGCTATTATCTCAAATAATACTATTTATGTAGATGTGCATTCAGCTATGTTAAAAATTTTCACCTGGAAGGAACCTCTTTTTTCAACTAGCTACCAACACACACACACACACACACACACACACACACACACACACACACTGTTAAGATTTCACTGATACCCACCTCAGAATTAAATCCTTATTTCCACGCCTCTGTTACTTTCTTAGTACTGAGCCCTAGAAGAAATCACATAGACACAGAGTTCAGTGAAAGCTTCTTAGTATAATGCAGATATAATCAGAGTATATATACAGAAAAGGAAGAAGAGGGTGGAGGTCTGACAGTTAGATCATTGCTTGACTTAACTAGGAAAGAGTGCTTATTGTGTCAGAGCAGGGACAGGGATTTCTGTATAGTCAGATAAAAAGATGTACAAGCTATGAGAGAGAGAGAGAGAGAGAGAGAGAGAGAGAGCAAGAGAGAGAGACAGAGGGAGAGAGAGAGAGAGAGAGAGAGAGAGAGAGAGAACAGACAGAGAGTATGCCTAAGTGATGTGGAACTTATCATTGCCCTCTTAGGTCCCAACAGTACCTGCGCATGATGCACCTGCCCTAAGTCATCCGTTCCCTTAAACGAGAGTCACGTCTACGGCCGTGTATTTTCAAAGGGTCAGGACAACATTAAGGGCAAAGCAGAGTCTTAATTTAACGAGTTAAGCGATGTATATATAATCAGAGCCTTGTTCCCAGTAGGCAAGCAATGCTGCAGTTAAAATAGCACTTGTATTTGTTAACAATAGCTTGTGTTCTGATGTGTTTTTAGGTGCAAAGGTCAACTGAAAACGAGTGTGGATGCTAAACAGTTGTAGCAAAGGAGAAAAGCTTTGTCAGAGTAGAAGATAGCATTCATGTATGTGCTTTTAACATGAAGTAATGCTATATGTGTGTGTGTTATGTGTGTATGGGTAAGATGAGAAGAGGCCCCCTAAGGGCTACTTGATAGCTGTATTGTTTCTTGTCATGGATGGGCAGAGCTTGATATGGTTGGCGTAAACCCATTTGGGTTGTGAATCCATGAGGACAGCAGTACACATAATGGTCACCACACGTGTAGGAGGGCCAAAGGCTGTTTCTTCAACTTTTCATGGATTCAGACTTTTGATGAGAACTGCATCACTTGAAAGGAAAGAGTGAGTAGGCTGTTCTATGGGTAAAGGGAGAGAAGCAGAAGCATCACCATGCATGCTAGTTAATTTTTCAAATAGAGCCTGAGTATAGTCACCAACAGTCACCTCCAGATCTCCTGTAAAACAAACAACTGGATTACTCTTTGTCCATGAAGTGGGAAATGGTATGCACATAATGAACTCAAAAGGGGATAGTTTTATTTTTTGATTAGGCGTCATACGAATTTCGCATAGGATGGTGAGCAAAAGGTCAATCCAATTGCTGGAGGGATTTCTAGTAACTCCTTAGTGAGGCGGTTCTTGATGGTACGATTCTTTCTTTCCACGATCCCTGAACTATGTGGATGATAAAGGATGTGGAAGTGCCAATCAATGTTCAGATATTTGCAAAGATTCTGTGTTACCTTAAAAACAAAAGGTGTTCCGTTATCACTATCAATAACCTGAGGGGGATACCATGGCGCGGGATTATTTCTTTGCCTAGACTTGAACTGGTGTTGGCATTTTCTTTTGAGTATGGGGAAGCTTCTACTAGTTGGAGAATTTGTCTAAGATAGCTAAAAGTTATTTGAGACATCTGACAGTTGGCATGTGTGTGAAGTCAATTTGCAATGTCTGAAAGGGACCAGTAGGTGATGGTAATGCAGCATGTTTGGTGGTTTTTCCTTGTACAGTTACTCTAGCACAGGTCAGACATGCATCAAGTATTAATCTTACAGTTTTGTAAGTGTCTCGAATACAAAACCTTGATGTTATAGCCGAGGCCATCCCTCTTCATGAGTATGAGAAACAAAGTGAAACTGATGCACGAGTAACAGAAGGACAGATAATGGAAGAGCAAGGCGATTAGCAGCACAGCTTACTAAAGTATTGGTGGGCGAGGGGCACAACCCTCCAACGACCAAATCATAAGGTCATCTGGAGAGGCCTGCATTTGTAAAAAGAAAAAAAAAGCAACATCAGTGTCAGGAGATAGAGAATGAGAAAATGTGAATAATAGAGACATTATGCATGACAAAGGGGCATGGACAAGCCCTCTCTAGGGCCCACTTTGCCACTTTAGCAGCGATTGAATTACCGCCAGCCTTATCTGTGTTAGAGGAGTCATGACCTTTAATCTTAACAACAGCAAGCCTGTCAGGTAAGAGTGAGGCTTCTAAAAGCCATGACCATACCACATCTTTCCAAAATTATGTGTGACGTCAAAAGCATAGCTTTTTCATTGGAAATCGCTCTAGGAGATTACACAGTGCGAAAAAGAAAAGAATAAGCAATTTCACAAATATCCAGCTTGTTCTAGTATGCTAGAGAGGAAAATAGAACTGTTAGTGCCTCAATTCAGAGAAAACATACCTGCAGTGTTTATATTAGAGTTAAAAAAAAATCTTAGAATTAGATAAAAAAAAAAAAAAAACATTGTAGAGTCATTGTTTTTGTAGCTCAAAGCCTAGGTGCAGAATTAAATGTGTAGGCATGTGATCATTCTCCGTTTGTGTTTAATAGCCAATAATCAGGCTATTATCTCTAATAATACCATTTAGGTAGCTGTGAATTCGGCTATGTCAAAACTTTACACCTGGAAGGAACCTCTTTTTTTCAACTAGCTACACATACACACACACACACACACACACACACACACACACACTGTTAAGATTTCACTGATACCGGCATCAGAATTAAATCCTTATTCCAACACACACACACACACACACACACACACACACACACACACACGCACACACACACACACCTTTTGCCTTCCAGGTAATTAATGCATTGTCTAGATCTAAGACTATGAAATAAAAGCTGAAGTTTTTGTACAAAGTAGTTTTCCTTGTAGGGACAAACGATATACAGGCCCAGAAGTATTTGAAAAGTGCCACAATTTTTTAAATTTTGCCTCTTTACACCACCACAATGGATTTGAAATAAAGCAATCAAGATGTGATTGACATGAAGACTTTCAGCTTTTGGCTTTAACTGCATTTTTTTACAGAATCGCTCAATTTTCACAGACTCAAAAGTAATTGGACAAAATCTTAAGAGGTCTGGAACCCATAGTCATCACCAAATGCTGACTGAGTGTTCTCCCTTGAGATGCTTTTCCAGGCATTTACAGCAGCCACCTTCAGTTTCTGCTTGTTTGTGGGTCTTTCTGCTTTCAGATTTGTCTTCAGTAAGTGAAAAGCATGCTCAATCGGATTAAGGTCAAGTGACTAACTCGGCCATTTAAGAACATTACATTTTTTTTGCCTTAAGAAGCTCTTAAGGTATGTTTTTGGTCATTATCTTCAGTGGGGGAAAAAAAGTATTTGATCCCCTGCTGATTTTGTATGTTCGCCCACTGACAAAGAAATGATCAATCTATAATTTTAATGGTAGGTTTAATGGAACAGTGAGAGACAAAATAACAACAAAAAAATCCAGAAAAACGCATGTCAAAAATTTTATGAATTGATTTGCATTTTAATGAGGGAAATAAGTATTTGACCCCTCTGCAAAACATGACTTAGTACTTGGTAATGACTTAGTAATTAGTTTTCATTTTCAGTGCCCTGGCTGAGGGAAGGAGGTTCTCACCCAAGATTTGACAGTACATGGCCCTGTCCATCGTCCCTTTGATGCGGTGAAGTTGTCCTGTCCCCTTAGCAGAAAAACACCCCTAAAGCATAATGTTTCCACCTCCATGTTTGACAGTGAGGATGGTGTACTTGGGGTCATAGACAGCGTTCCTCCTCCTCCAAACACGGCGTGTTGAGTTGAGGCCAAAGAGTTCCATTTTGGTCTCATCTGACCACAACACTTTCACCCAGTTGTCTTCTGAATCATTCAAATGTTCATTGGCAAACTTCAGACGGGCATGTATATGTGCTTTCTTGAGCAGGGGCGCTGCAGGATTTCACTCCTTCACAGTGTAATGTGTTACCAATTGTTTTCTTGGTGACTATGATCCCAGCTGCCTTGAAATCATTGACAAGATCCTCCCGTGTAGTTCTGGGCTGATTTCTCACTGTGCTCATGATCATTGCAACTCTACAAGGTGAGATCTTGCATGGAGCCCCAGGCCGAGGGAGATTGACAGTTCTTTTGTGTGTCTTCCATTTGTGAATAATCGCACCAACTGTTGTCACCTTCTCAGCAAGCTGCTTGGCAATGGTCTTGTAGCCCATTCCAGACTTGTGTAGGTCTACAATCTTGTCCCTGACATCCCTAGAGTGTTCTTTGACCTTGGCCATGGTGGAGAGTTTGGAATCTGATTGATTGCTTCTGTGAACAGGTGTCTATACAGGTAACAAACTGAGATTATGACACTCCCTTTAAGAGTGTGCTCCTAATCTCAGCTCATTACCTCTATAAAAGACACCTGGGAGCCAGAAATCTATCTGATTGAGAGGGGGTCAAATAATTATTTCCCTCATTAAAATGCAAATCAATATATAACATTTTTTACATGAGTGTTGCTGGATTTTTTTTTTTGTTGTTCTGTCTCTCAGTGTTCTAATAAACCCACCATTATAATTATAGACTGATCATTTCTTTGTTAGTGGGAAAACGTACAAAATCAGCAGGGGATCAAATACTTTTTCCCCCACTGTATATGTACTGTGAAGTGCCGTTTTGTGGCATTTGACTGAATCTGAGCAAAAGGTATAGTTCTATACACTATCTTGATTGTAAACTTTGACAATGATACTCCTCCAGAGTGTTCTTGACTTGACTAGATGTTGTGAAGGGGTTTTCTTCACCAGTGAAAGAATTCTGCGCATTCTGTGCATTGCTGATTTGGCGTAATGTTTCTGCTATCTCTCTGAAAGGTCTGTTTTTTCTTCTCTTGCATTGACACCTTTTTGGTCTGCATATAAATAATTCTCATGAACAGTTTCCAAATGCAAAATAAACACTTGGAATCAACTTCAGACATTTTATCTCCTTAATTTGTGATGAATTAATGAGGAATCAGGCCACACCTGGCCATGAAACTGCTTATCAGTCAATTGTCCAATTACTTTTGAGCCCGTAAAAATGGCTGTAAATGGTTAATGCAATATTTTTGTCAAACCTGAAAGACTGACTGCTTCATTTGAAATCCATTGTGGTGCTGCACAGAGGCAAGATAATTGTGTCATTGTCCAAATACACACACACACACACACACACACACACACACACACGCACACACACACACACACATACACAAACCTGTGTTTTACTATCCTTGCAAGGACCTTTGATTTTGACCCAATACATTTGTAAAATGTGTGCATGTGTGGGTATTCCTACTTTTGTGGGAACCTTTGGTCTATGCCAGTTATAAAAAAACATGCCATCTCCCGTGTGCCCCTCCATCCTCCAACACAACCCATCCCACCCCACCCAAGGCATGCACCCACACACATTAGCAAATACTCTGGGCCGATGGGACATCTCTAATGCGTGAATACAATGTGGCCACATGCTCACACAGTGCACATTAAATAATTTACGCTAAAACAGTTTATATAGATGAGAATTTTTGTGTCCACTCAAAATTCAGACCCCTTCAAATTCTTATTAACTAATAATAACCCCGTCAGAGAAATAAAATTAAAATGGATGGCTGGCCCAGAGAAAATGTTACATCTTTAATTTAAAAGGCTGTTTTAATCTTTGATGCTCCTTAACTTAGTCCAAATCTCAGGGGTATTATATATTTGAATAATTGTACTTTGTTACTGTACTTAAGTATTTGCAGATACTCAAGTAAATCAAGCAGCAGGCAGGGAGGTTGGGGGTACCGTACGCACTTTTAGTGCTTTATATTTTTATTCTGATCTTTGAACTTCTCTGTAAAAATATCACATGACAATTATATGTTTAGTTACTGATTTAGTCCGGATGAGATATTTCCTTTGACTTAATACATAAAAAGAATCATCTTTAAGTTTGTGAAATTGTTAGGTTTTGTCATACAGCTCTAACAATTAGCTAGCTAGTTAAGTTTTGTTTTCATTGTTAATATGCGTTGGCATTCATTCCAATTATACATTAGCTAACCCGCAAGGCATATTCTAGGTTTGTTTGATTTAGCATAATATTTATCCCATGATTGTTTGCTTAATGAACTAGCTAGTTTTGCTGGGTCGGGGATGATAAATATGTGACCAGCTCTTCATTTTTTAAAAATATTTACTTCTTAGATGAGCATGTTTAAATGTAGATACTATTTGACTTTCACTAGATTTTTTAAATTTTTTATTTTAATTGAGTGAAACTTTGACGTAGTGCTCATACTTTTTCTTAAGTATTTTTCCCGTTCATGCAAATGAGCAGCAAAAACTGTTGTCAATTTTTTTGTGTGGCATTTCATTTCATGCATAAATATGAATGATTCTGAGACCTGGGAAACAGTAATATCAATGAAAAATTAACTGATCTCATTAAGTTCATTATAAGCTCATTATAAAAGCATATAAGCACAACAATGCTTCTGTAATCAGGACCTTTCATGAACTGTTTAATGCATGTACTAGTTATGATGTGCTCTTTATGAGGTATGCAGCTGCAAGCCAAATCACTATTGATTGTACATGTAAGCCAGCTAATGCATAATTTACTCAGTGAGCTATATAATGTTCTTGCCCGTACTGTTTTTATGACACCAGCAATGCATCGAACATACCATCAAATGCTCTCACATCCTCTGTTCACATCCTCTTCACAAGCTTATGCTTTTTACAGAATCTTTCTAAACCATTATTTTAGTTAGTAAGCTTTAACATTGTGAATCTGATCAATAATAATAATAAAAAAAATCAATCATAGGTTTTGTCCACCACTTTCAATTTTTGGAGCCCCAGTACTTTTCTAGTTCTTTGACTACACAATATTCATTGCATTACTTAATGCATTATATATTAGTGTGTCTGTGTGTCGAATAGGATGTTATGTATTGGTTTGACTGCATATATTCAGAATCTCACAAACAAAGCTCAGATTGAGAGCAGCTTAGAGAACTGAGCCTCAAATTTGGTAAAAAAAAAAAAAAAGTACATACAAGCTGTGTAACTATCAGTATCTGTATCTGGGCAAATATTAGGATCTGTATCTGTATTTGTATTCAACCATAAAAAGTAGATATGGCCTAAAGCAGAAGGATTTTTTTAAATTCATATTCTCCCCAATTTTGGTCACTTGCCAATTCCCACCCACCAGCCAGCACTCACCTATCATACAACAGCTACTAACCAGAGAGGGAAAAGGCTAAATTGTGGGGATCCTAGGAGACACCTGAAGCCAGGCAATCTTTTCAAACTGCTCATGCACTCACACAGGAAAACACTATTAACCCTCTTCTGCATACATGAACTCACAGACACACTGGCAAGTGTCACATTGATTGATGGAGGAGAGTATGCCATCCCTCCCACACAGAGAGAATGGCCAATTTTGTGACCTAGACTCAAGGGATCGCAATGCACACAGTGAACCTTAATGCACAAAATAAAAAAACAAAAACAAAAGAAACCTAATAAATATATTTGAATGGGTATTTGTGTTTTTTAGAACACATTATCTATTCAACATGAATAATGTCTTCATACATGGCTACATCACTATTACACATACTGTTTAGTCGGATGTGTTTGTTCATATTACAGATTAAACCTCTTCAGTTGACTGTATGCTGAAAAATATAGACATTACATAACATTTGGACTGAGGAAATTCCTGTCATAATCATTCATTCATTCATTCATTCATTCATTCATTCATTCATTCACCTGACTGCTTTATTCCAAACTGGAGTAAATCCCATGCAGAAATACATCCTCTCTCACTCACATTTACATGATCATAGGCACAACTATGTGTAGCCAATCCACCTACCACTGTGTTTTCTTAAGCAAGTAGGAGCAAACTTGAGATCTTGAAGGATGCCCATGTGTCCATGGGGAGAACATGCAGAACTACACTAACTTTTGAAGTAACCCAAGCTCTGAACTGAACTCCTAAGAATCAGCACCAACATAGCTGCTTCACCACTTGGACACCCACCTGACATAATGTAATAAACAATACACTATTAGTGGAACTGTTAGTTAAAACCATATTTTACTACTACTAATGCTACTAGTACTTAGCATATAATATCTTGAAAAAGCAGAAGCTAAAAAATACAGTATAAGGTGTCCAAACTTGAGTAAATACTGTGATTAGTTACCGAAGAGCTTCTTATCCATTGGTTCAACCATGTTGTAGAGGCCCATGCCAGGCTTTGACACATAAGAAAACCTGTGGGGAAATTGGTTTGGTTACAATGACCTGTGCTTTTATGGAAATCACTTATTGTACTATAGATAATACAGATAATAATGTATATATAGGTACTGTATATAATTAATGTGAACTAACAAAGGTGATGCTACCCTATGTCCAGATAAACTGTGATAGTATTTTACATTACCCTGAAACAATGAGCAGTCTGTATACGATTTCGAATATTGCTGCGTTTGCTTGATTTTCCGTTCATTTCTGCAATCACAAAATTGTAAAATCCCGGAGGGACTGAACGAGCTACTAACAGGAGTTTGTGTAATGGTGATATGAAGCATTGCAAATTGAATGTCCATGTTTACATAAGATTATTTTTACGTCAGAAGTCACCAAAGCTGTAAAAGTCATTTTCTCTGTAGAGCTGTACAGCTCGCAGCTGGTGCTATTTTGACATTCTTGTTCCTGCCAACAAACAAAGTGCTAAACTGGTCATCATCTGTCCTCCTACATAATGTGTTCACAGTGTAAGTGTGTGTGTGTGTGTGTGTGTGTGTGTGTGTGTGTGTGTGTGTGTATGTTGTAGGGCTGGAAATCAGCTCTCCATCTGCTTCCATTTTATACGATCCATCATTCACGGCAGCCGTTGTTGAATTAATTGACCGTTTTTGTTACTGATTGTGGTTAAACTGCTGAATCTCACAGTATTAATGAGACTTCAGAGGTGTGCACTGAATTGTTTTTCTGTTTGTCACCTCATTAAACAGACTGATACAGTGCTATGAAAAAGTATTTACCTGATTACTTTCGTTTGTGTGTATATCTCATACTAAATTGTTCAGAAATGAAAGCAAAATCTAAGGTAAAACAAAGGCAACCTAAATAAACACAGAATACAATGTTTATATTTTTAAATGTTAAGTTGAAGAAACATGTTATCCAATTCCAACTGGGCCTGTGTGAAAATGTATTTGCCCATGTAGTTACTAATTCCTCAAATTTATGACATTGCATTCATAATAGGGTTCAGCTGGACTAGACACAACCAGGCCTGATTGCTGCGAACCCTGTTTCAACGTTTTCATTAACAGCATGAAGTTGGTTAAAATGTCTTACCCAGTAATGCACTGTTCCAAAGTTGAAAGAAATTCCAGAAATGAGGTAGAAGGTGGGACTCCAAAGAACCACAGTGAGAGCCATTATTTTCAAATGGAAAAACTCCATTTTGGGAGAATGTTTTGTGGATTGATGAGTTGAAAGTAGAACTGTTTGGAAAACAGGGGCCCTGTTACATCTGGTGTAAACCAAACAGAAAATTCCACAAAAAATATCTTAGAGTGGCCTAGTCAAAGTCCTGACTTAAACCAATTGAGATGCTGTGGCAAGACCTTAAACACGCAGTTCATGCTCAAAAACCCTCCAGTGTGGCTGAACCAAAACAGTTCTGCAAAGAGGAGTGAGTCAAAATTCCACCACAATGTCACTATCTCCCCTGCAGATGGCGCTGCGGCATGCAATGTGCACTGAATGCCCGAGGGCATGCAATGTGCACTGAATGCCCGAGGGCATGCAGTATTAAGCATAAGTATAGATGTGTTTATGGAAGTTAGCCTTAAGCTAAACGGTCATGTTCTCGTGCCCTGTTCTTGTTATGTTTCATACCTACAATCTCATTCATTGCTTAGACCACGTATTCCTTTTCATGTTTATTGACCTTATTTTGGGAGTGAATATAGACTTTAATCTGCACTTGCTTTTGCTCCAATCTCGTAACATATCAGAATACTGTGCCTGAAACTTGGAAGCAACAGATAAACATGGACATTGCTCTGTCACCCCTGTTTGCAGAATACTTTAATCTGTATCCTGGCACGTTCCAGAGGGCATCAAAGTTTGAGGAAGACCTTATGCCATGTCCCGGCACGTTCCTGGGCCACCCTTTGTTTTTCGACCCTGATAAAAATGCCGTTCTGCATTCCTTCTCCGAAGAGGCCTGCGTGCGACTTTTCACCACCCCTGGGGGTGTTGGTCTGCTGCTTTCCAGCTCTGCAGAGGACTTTATTTAGTTTCTCCACGCCGCGGAGGAAGACATTTGGCTCTCATGTGCGGTTGAGAACTGCGCTCCGCCTTCTGGCTTGGAGGAGAACTGCACTCCGTCTTCCTGCTCGGCTGAGAACCTCGCTCCAGTTTCCTGCTTGGCTGAGGAAGTTGCCCTGCTGTCCTGTCTTGCTGAGGACATTGCTCTGAGTTCCAGCCCTGCAGAAGAAGTCGCTCTAAGGTGCAGCCCCGCAGAGGACATCACTCTGAGATTCAGCCCGGCAGAGGACGTCGCACTGAGGTCCAGCACCACAGAGGACGTCGCTCTGAGGTCTAGCCCTGCAGAGGACATTGCTCTGATGTCCAGCCCCACAGAGGACGTTGGTCTAATGCCCAGCCCCATAGAGGATGTCACTCTGATGTTCAGCCCTGCAGAGGACGTCGCTCTGATGTCCAGCTCCACTGAGAACACAACCCTGATCTCAAACCCTGCTGAGGGCGGCGTTCAGTTTCACGGCGGAAGCCGCTCAGCTTCCTGGTTCAGCAAAGGACAGGTTAAACAGGGGACCTGGACTGCCAATGGAGGGGTGTGTTTTTTTGTGGGGGGTGGGGGGGTTCTGTCACGGTCTCCCCTGCAGACGGTGCTGCAGCGTGCGACATGCACTGAAGGCCAGAGGGCATGCAGTATTAAGTATAAGTAAGTTTAAGTATCAGTACATTTAAGTAACTAAGTATAAATGTTAGACGTGTTTACAGAAGTTAGCCTTGAGCAAAGCGGTCGTGTTCTCATGCTCTGTTCTTGTTTTCTGTTTCACGCCTAGAATCTCGTTCCTTGCTTAGACCGCATATTCCTTTTCATGTTTATTTGACCTTATTTTGGGAGTGAAGAAAGACTTTAATCTGCACTTGCTTCCGCTCCAGTCTCGGCTCATAACACACAGCGCTGTGAAAGACTGATCAGTTATTTGAAGCGTTTGGTTGCAGATATTGCTGCTAAAGGTGGCACAGCCAGATTTTACATTTAAGGGACAATTCTTTTTTCACATGTATGATAAGGGTTGGATAACTTTTTTTTGCTTCAATTAAAAAAAAAAATAAACTGTGTTGTATGTTTACTCATGTTGCCTTTGTTTTATGTTGTATTTCATTTGAAGTTCTAAAACTTTTAAGCATGAGATATACATAAAACCAGAAGGAATCAGGAAGTCAGCAAATTGTATTTGACAGCACTGTAGATAGACATTTTTCTTTCGTGATAGAATTTTGATCTATATCACAACTCGTCACATTGACCAATGCTGTGCAGATATAAATAAATGTGTGGATATCAACAAATCTTACAGTTCAACATCCAACCTACACTTAAGCCATTATGCTTACATGTAGGTTGGATGAGTGAGCTAGTTGAGCTAGCCAGATCTTTTGATGTTATACACTATGAGAACTCTGTATTAATATTTGCTTGTATCATTTGTATTATTTGCAAGTCGCTTTTGATAAAAGTGTCTGCTAAATGATCAAATGTAAATGTAAATGCAATATTCAATTCAATTAATATTCAATAATATTAAGATGTTTCCTCGGTGTTCAATGGAACTGAAATGCTGAGATACACAATGCTCTACTAGCATGTTTTGAAGAGAATAAAAAAAATCTCATCTAATGTTTCACAAAAATTGACTAAAACTGACACAAGAACAAATTATGAAGGTGAAATAATTTTCTTTACAATGTGTATGGACAACGGTGGCTTAGTGGTTAGCACAATCACACACACACTCACACTCCCATTCATACACTATGAACATTTTGGACATGCCAATCAGCCTACCATGCATGTCTTTGGATGGGGAGGAAACCGGAGTACCCGGAGGAAACCCCTGCGGAACAGGGAGAACATGCAAATTACTCCGCACACACAGGACCATGGAGTCATAAGGAGAAGTTGATAAGGCCACGTTAAAAACATTTATTGGGAATGTCACGCTAAAATAGCAGCTCATTAGACTAGTGAGAGAGGTCTTCAGTCTTATCTGGAAAAGGCTGCCGAGGCTGTAGCTTCTCATCCAAGCCAAATAAGAGACACATCTAAAACTCGTTTGAAGACCAATAACTACATTTAAAAAGTGGAATTGAGCATGTGGTTGGAATGAAATCCTGCAGACACATGAGCCCTCATTGTGCATCAAATTGAAGACCCCTGACTAGTGGACTTAAGAGTCCACTAAGCAGACCTTTTCTTTCTCCAATAGTGAAACACCCAAACATAAAACCTACTCATTTGTCAGTAGTTTAGCTCCCTATAGTCTACAGAAAGATTGGAAATGGATAAATGATCATATTAGTGCTTGGCTTCTTCCCCTTCACTCTAAGGACTATACATTGAAATTATGGCTTATCAGCTTTTTCCTCCTTAAATCGACTTTAATTGCTTTTATTTCAGTCGTCATAGCAACTGTAGCAGCGCCATGAAGTGCTTTTGTAGGTTGTGTGGAGGAGTAATGAGTCTCGGGCTACATCCCAAACCTCATGCTGCTGTACTAAATGGTATGTCAAAATACAATGCCACCTATGGTGCCTTGACAGCTGGATGCACAAGCAATCTGTGGCTCGTGGGAACAATAAATTCACTGCAAGAAATATAGATGTGCAATCAAAGAGGGGTAGCTGTGAGGGAGCATTAAAGGTGGGGTCAGTGGTTTTTATGTTTTCCTCACCTTCAGCCAGATGTCAATAAAATATCTAATCAGAGTTAAAACATTGAAGAAACAAATTATATGGGCATAAACATTTTGGAATGTTGTGTTTTATACAGCAAAAGAGGCAGAAAATTAAATTTGAATCCATGAACCTAAGAATCCATGTCTAATCTAAATCTTGTCAAATGGTAAAATTCAGCAGCGGGTAGAATACAAAATATGTTGAGCATTGGGTAAAATTTTGGGAACAAACATTGGGTAAAACTTACTGTAGTAATAATTCACTGAAAAGTAAATAAATAAATAAAAACAGCTTAATTACTTTACAAATTACTTTGTTTTACAACTCTACAACTGACACAACTAAATCTTCAAATGTTCCATTTTCTGTTCTGCTCTTACGTTAACTGCCAAGCTATTCTGAAGTGAACACCCCCACCATTATCAAAAGTATACAAATATAGAAATGTATAAAAAAGGCATCTCAGCAAAATGCTGTTGATGTTTTAGTAGCTTTCTATGTTCAATATTTAGCTAGCTAAGTCATGTTATTTGTTTCTAGCTACATAGCCAGTTATCTAGCAAAGATGCCCCTTACTAAGATTCCACTAGAAAAGATGCCCCTTATCCTGAGTGTAACCAACAGGCTGTAGCAGCACGGAGATATAAATTAAACACAGCAGGCAATCAGTGCCCTGCAATGGATTGGCACCCTGTCCAGGGTGTACCCCACCTTGTGCCCGATGCTCCCTGGGATAGGCTCCAGGTTCCAACTGCGTAATATCATGAAGGTCCTCCTTGTGCCACCAAAACAGCTCCTGTCGAGGCATGGACTCCACAAGACCTCTGAAGGTGTAACCGTGAAACTCTTTGTCATGTTCCTCAATCCATTCCTGAACAATTTTTGCAGTGTGGCAGGAAGCATTATTCTGCTGACAGAGGCCACTGCTATTAGGGAATACCTTTTCCATGAAGGGAACATTTGATCTCAACAATGTTTAGGTAGGTGGTACATGTCAAAGTAACATCCACATGAATGCCAGGACTCAAGTTTCCCAGCAGAACATTGCCCAGAGCATCACACTTCCTCCACTGGCTACACACCATGCGACTACCTGCCATAAGTACAACTTCCAACAATAACAACATTTATCATAATGTAGTACATTCTATAGAGACTGTCTGTTCCCCGAGGTAAATTAATACATAGAAATTTTCTGAAAGTTTGTTTTAGTAACCTAACCAACAACAATAGATAATACAGAATGCACAGCCAGCACCTTTCATCTGAAGTTAGGACTATAAAATATTAGATCTCTTACGTCTAAGGCACTTATTGTTAACGAAAACATTACTGATCAGGAATTTAACATAATGTGTTTAATGGAAACTGGGATTAAACCAAACAAGTACATAGCACTAAATGAAGCCAGTCCTCATGGATACAGTTATATACATCAGCCTCATTTAACTGGTAATGGAGGTGTTGCACTCATCCATAGTCAGAATCTATGCATCACACAAAAACCTAGTTATAAATTCAACTCTTTTGAAGTTCTTTATACCGGTATAAAATATGTAGCCACTAAGTCGAATCCACTAATTATTATTTACATTACATTACATTTACATTTATTCATTTAGCAGACGCTTTTATTCAAAGGGACTTACAAATGAGAAAGATACAAGCAAAGCGATATATCAAGCAGAGAACAATACAAGTAGTGCTACTATACAAGATCCATTAATTGAGTTCTAGACGAAGCAAGGTGCACAGAGTAGAGGTGTAATTGCAAATTATTATTAATTTTTTGAATGAGTTGGTTAGGTGTTCACAGAAGAGGTGGGTCTTTAGCTTTTTTTTAAAGATGGTGAGAGATTCTGCAGTCCGGATTGAGGTTGGAAGTTCATTCCACCACTGAGGAACAGTTTGTGTGAAGGTTGTGGAAAGGGACCCTGAGTAGGAACTACTAAACATTGGTCACTAATTGATCGCAGATTGCATGAGGGAATGTAAGCCTTCAGGAGAGAGTTGAGGTAGGAGGGTGCTGTTCCAGACAAGGTCTTGTAGGTGAGCATCAAGGCCTTGAATTTGATGCGGGTGGCTACAGGAAGCCAGTGGAGGGAGATGAAGAGGGGTGTGACATGGGTTGTCTTGGGCTGGTTGAAGACGAGGCGTGCTGCAGCATTCTGAATCATCTGAAGTGGTTTGATGGAGCTGGCTGGGAGGCTTGAAAGTAGTGAGTTGCAGTAGTCCAGTTTTGAGATATCAAGAGCCCTGACTAGTAGTGCAGCCTGTTCGCTGAGGTAGGGTCTGATTTTCTTGATGTTGTACAGGATGAATCTACAGGACCAAGAAGTTCTTGAATTGTGGTTAAGATCAAGGTCAAGCTGGCATCAAGAGACACCCCAAGGTTCCTGGCCATCCTGGTTGGCTTGTGTGTGGTTGAGCCAAGCTGTACAGTGAGGTTATGATTGATTGAGGGACAAGCTGGGATGACGAGAAGCTCAGATTTTGCCAGGTTGAGCTTAAGGTGGTGTTCCCTCATCGCTCATTTACAGACCCCCAGGACCATATACTGAATTTCTTAGTGAATTTGCAGATTTTATCTCAACCCTGGCTGTTTCTCATGATAAAGCATTAATCGTTGGCGATTGTGTCCGTTTTAGATTCAGTAGGGGTCAATCAGAACGTAAAAGGACCTGCTCATAATGGTGGTCACACTCTTGTCCTGATACTACCATATGGATTAAATATAGAAAATATTGTAACACTTCCGCAGTCTGAAGTTGTCTCAGACCATTATCTTATCTTATTTAAATTATGTATTGATCATAATATTTGCACCTCACCTTGTTACAGCGTAAAATGTACATTCACGTCAGCTACTGCATAGAGCTTCATCAATAATCTCAAAGAGACATCAGTTAGATTTGGATCACCGTCTGATCCCAGGGAACTTGACCAGGCAACTGAATGCTTAGAGTCAACACTCCACTACATGCTAGATAGAGTGGCTTCACTCAAAAGAAAAATAATTTGAGAGAAAAAGATAGAACCCTGGTATAACGATCAAACGCATACCTTAAAACAGACCACTCAACAAGTATGGAAAGAGATGCCCTGCAATGGATTGGCACCCTGTCCAGGGTGTACCCCACCTTGTGCTCCATGCTCCCTGGGATAGGCTCCAGGTTCCCCATGACCCTGAAGAAAAGGATATGCGGTATAGAAGATGGATGGATGGCTGGATGGATGGTTGAAAGGAGAGCCTACTGAACTATAGACAATCTCTTGATGCTAGAAAAGTCTATCTCTTTCCCCTAATTGAAGAAAACTGAAACTATTTCTATTCAACGTGGTAGCAAAATTAACTACGAATTAAACCACCACAGAAATACGCACACAATCATGATATAGTAGCAAAGATTTCATGAATATTTTCATTGGTAAAGTTACAAATATTAGATGTGAAATTCAGGCAATTAAATTAAAAGCAGACAGTTTTATAACTAACCCTATAGATGATAATATAGCAATATCTTCTCAATGATTAGAATGTTTCACTCCCCTTAGAGAGACTGAACTACCTTCATTAATCTCTTCAGCAAAATCAGCAACTTGTATTCTAAAATCTTTACCTACATGTTTCTTTAAGCAGATTTGTCCTGGAGTAATTGAAATCCTTCTAAATATAATCAATTCTTCCCTTAGCACTGACTATTTTCGCAACGGAGAAGTTCAGATTTTGCCAGGTTGAGCTTAAGGTGGTTTTCCCTCATCCAGACCGAGATGTCCGACAGGCAAGCAGAGATGCGTGCAGGGCAAATAGAGCTGGGTGTCATCATTGGGGGCGGCTGTGGCTCAGTCGGTAGAGCGGGTTGTCCACTAATTCACTAACCGTGGGATTGGCGGTTCGAATCCCGGCCCGGGTGATCCCATGCCGAAGTGTCCTTGGGCAAGACACTGAACCCTAAGTTGCCCCCAAAGGTAGCTCTTCTACCATTGGTGTGTGAATGTGCTCTCATTAGTAAGTCGCTTGTAAATGTAAAAATGATATTTCTGTAAAAGCTGCTTTGAGACAATGTACCATTGTAAAAAGCGCTATACAAATTGATAAATTATTATTAAATTAAATCAGCATAGCAATGATAAGAGAAGCCATGAGACTCAATCACCTGCCCTAGAGATGTAGTGTAGATAGAAAAGAGAAATGGACCCAGAACTGACCCCTTTGGAATGCCAGTTGTGAGTTGCTGAGTTTCAGAAGTACCTCCCCTCCATGATACCTTGAAGGATCTGTCAGAGATAGGATTCCACCCAGCGCAGAACCGTTCCTGTGATGCCCAGGCTGGAGAGAGTTGACAGGAAGCTCTGATGGTTCACAGTGTCGAAAGCAGCAGAGAGGTCAAATAGGATGAGGACAGATGATCTAGAGGTTAGTCATAAGACTTCAGTGACGGAAAGCAGAGCAGTCTCCGTGGAGACCCTCGCCTGGCCAACAATCCTGCCAAAAAAACTCAGCCGAAAAGGGACCATCATCGTAACGTGCGTTGATGGAGATACCAGGGGAGTCCCCATGACCGAGGTCCAGATCCAGGGTAAAACAGGCCCCTGGGCACTCCTAGTCAGCGTCATCCCCGACCTCCCTGTGTCAATGTTTCTGGGAAGAAGGTTCCTGGCCAGCCCAGCTCCCAAATCCAGCAGTGCACCTCAGCAAACGAAAGAGACACCAGCCCGGCAGGCATTCTTGGTGCAAGATGAAGGGAATGCCACAGTAGAAGGTAAGCCAAACACACACATTAACCCGATCTCATCTGTGTTCCAACAGGTGAACCGGCAGGGGAACTTTGGGTGGGAGCAGAGGGAGGACACCTGCCTGAAACACTGTTGGGCCCAGATGCGGCAGATAAAGGGGTCAACCAGAGCCTGAACCAGAGGGCGGTCTCCTATACCAATGGGTCATCTGCTGAGGGGAGATTGTGAAGTTCCTTGTAGTCCCCAAGACCAAGATGCAGATGCTGATGCACCTGGCCCACACCCATCCGCACGGGGGCCACTTGTGGGCACAAAACACCCTAGAAAAGCTAAAAGACTGCTTTGTCTGACTGGGGATGGATGCAGAGGTTCGGGGCTTCTGCCAACAGTGCTCCCAATGCCAGCGCAGCACCCCACGGAGGCCTCTGTCGGCTCCCCTTATCCATCTGTTCATCATAGGCCTCCCCTTTGAGATGGTTGGCATGGACCTCGTGGGGCCACTCCCCAAATCTGCCCGGACCATGAGTACATACTCGTCATCCTGGATCACGCGGCCCGATACCCAGAGGTGGTGCCAGTCTGTAGGCCACCTCTCATAACATTGCAAAAGAGCTGATGCTCCTGTATGGCCACGTGGGGATACCAAAGGACATCTTGACTTACCAAGGTATGCCTTTTGTCCCCAAACTAATGTCTTATCTGTTTCAGTTGTTGCAGGTTTAGCACCTAAAGGTGTCCGTCTACCACCCCCAGACCGACGGGCTGGGGCTACGATACTACCTGGCCGGTCAGCACTTCATCCTGGTGACAGACCATGCTCCACTACAGTGAATGGCCAAGGCCAAGGACACTAACGCCTGGGTAACCCGATGGTTCAAGGATTCATTACAGGAGTTCTCTTTCCTTTCCTTACAGGACTTCTCTTTCCAGGTCCAGCACCGGGCGTGGTAATGCAGATTGTCCCTCTCGATGGAATACACTGTGGGATGCACAGCTCAGAGCTGGGGGGGGGGGGAACTCTCGCGACGAACTGACAACCGGCGCACAAGAGACAAAAATCGCTCCTCCCGTGACTGCCGCGGTGGTGCTGAAGAGACACCCCGCTTCAGCACCACCAATGTTTTGGACAGCCAGAGAGCACGTGGCAGCAGGGCGGGGCCACCGACACACACATGGCCGATGAATGGCGTGCGGCACGGGAGAATTCCACCATCCAGCAGGCGAGGGGAGAGTATAAAAGGGCACTATTCTGCTTGAAAAGTTGAAAAACTTTCCAGCTATAGGCCAATATCAAATATTTCCTTTTTCTCCAAGATCTTAGAAAAGGTTGTATCATAACAGCTATGCTTGTACCTACATAGGTACAACATTCATGAAAAAATCGGTCTGGATTTAGACCTCATCATAGCCCAGAGACTGCGTTAGATAATGTGATAAATGACCTATTACTGGCCTCCGATCAGGGGTATGTCTCTTTTCTTGTGTTACTTGTGCTTTTACACTGTGTCTCATTCACCCATTCTCACACACACGCACACACACACACACATTATTAGTTCAAAAGCTGCCATGCGAGGTGCTAACTTGCCATCGGGAGCAACTTTGGGTTCTGTGTCTTGACCACGGACACCTCAGCATGTGGGCCGGGAATCGAAACTCCAACCCTATGATTAGTGGACAACCCACTCTATCACCTGAGCCACAGCCACCCACTTACTTGACCTTAGTGCAGCTTTTGATACTATAGATAATACTATTCTCCTTGATAGACTAGAAAACGTTTTTGGCATTAAGGGAACGGTCCTCTCCTGGTTCAGGTCTTATTTGACCGATCGCTATCAGTTCGTAGAGGTAAATGCCGACTGCTCACGCATACCGAGGTTAAATTTGGAGTTCCACAAGTTTCTGTTTTAGGCCCACTGCTTTTTACTTTATATATGCTACTTCTAGGTCAAATTATTTGTAAACATGGAATTAGCTTCCACTGTTATGCTGTTATGATACACAGCTGGATGTTTCAGCGAAGCCAGATGACAGACAGCAGCTAAATAAAGTTAAGGAATGTGTAAAGGACATTAGACGTTGGATGCTTTTTAATTTCCTCTTACTTAATTCTGACAAGACAGAGGTACTTCTACTAGACCATGTGTAGCTAGAAGTAAGCTTTCTGATCACATAAGTCCATAAGTCTTTACTAGAACCAGAAGATATGACCATATCACCCCTATCTTATCCACACTGCATTGGCTCCCAGTGAAATCTCGTATTAATTATAAAATACTACTATTGACTTATAAAGCACTAAACGGTATTGTGCCACAGTATCTAACTGAACTTTTGGTCTTCTATGATCTGCCACACCTACATAGATTAAAAGATGCAGGCTATTTGATGGTACCTTGAATAACGAAGGATACATTTACATTTACATTTATTCATTTAGCAGACGCTTTTATCCAAAGCGACTTACACACTCACACACCAATGGTAGCAGAGCTGCCATGCAAGGTGCTAGCTTGCCATCGGGGGCAACTTAGGGTTCAGTGTCTTGCCCAAGGACACTTCGGCATGGGATCACCCGGGCCGGGATTCGAACCACCAACCCTACGATTAGTGGATTAGTGGACGACCCGCTCTACCGACTGAGCCACAGCCGCCCATCAAGCCGGATACATCAAGGGGAAGAGCTTTCTCTTACAAAACCACACAGTTATGGAACAGTGTTCCAGTTAGCGTTCGGGACTCAGACACAGTCTCAGTGTTTAAGTCTAGGCTGAAAACGCATTTGTTTACTCAAGCTTAGACTTTCTTTTAGGCAAAGCACAGTCTTACCTAACAATCTATCCCTCTCTCCTTCTGTCGAGCCACACATGATTTTATGGAGATGCTAGTAATCCTGGCCCTTTCGTCTCTCCAGACCTGCCAGATCAGTTCGGAAGCCCTACCTCTGCATGGAGTTCTCATCAACTCCAATTCCATATGGACATTCTCACTGTGGTTGCTTATACTATGGTTGTTACTAAGGCCCCGGGATTGCAATTACCACATGTAGTTTTGCACTCGGGTCTCCTTTGAACAGTGTAGTTCAAGTGTAGTTCTAGTTCAACAAACAGATTTCATATCAAAACCATAATGAACTTTCTTTGCTTTCACACTATCTGTTGTTACACAGAGGAGGATGGGGATTTTTCTTTGCCACCGTTGCCACTGGCTTGCTTAATTGGGATTAATCCACACACTTCAAATCTGTATCCTGTGTTTATATATTTCTGTAAAGCTACTTTGAGACAATGACCATTGTAAATGACCATTGTAGGTGCTTTCGATGGTGGACAGGGGTCAGAATGGGCACTCTGACTGATCTGTGGTTACGCAGCCCCATATGCAGCTCCATACGCAGCCCCATCAGGCTCTAATGGTGTTAGCGGAGACCACACATTCTGTATACAAGATAGATTTGGTTTGAAATTAATCACATTCATGTATGGAATTAATGGAATATTTGTCAGGTTTAGCTAAATAACAATCAGTATTTTCTTGAAGTGTAAGATTATTATATGTTTGAATGTTAGACATAATTTAAAACAATAAATCACAGCAAGTGTAACCATCAGCACTCCGAACCCCATTAGAAAACCAGCCAACAAGTCAAATACATCTCCAACTAGCCACAGGTGATTTATTAGCCCATTTACAGCCTATATACTAGAAAAATCACATTCAGGTTTCACACAAAAAGACCTCTCAGGCATCTAGGACTAGTGCATGGAGTCAGGTCTGAAACTGTGCTCATGGCACTTCATGTACACATCATGTTCATCTACACACTCTCTGTATGAGTACTGACAGGGATGTCTCCTTCCATCAGTCATATGATGTTGATTCCTCCTCACAAGTTCACCATCAGTAGTGAAAATGATTCTGAGCTTCAGAAGTGCCTCATGACCAAAGATTTTGGTGGAGCAAGATGACATCAATAATGACATCGTCCCAAATGAAAATAAGTCAAGAGGTTGTTGCACTTGACTTGCTTTGTGCTAATTCTGTAACAGACAGATGAGAGTTGACAACATACAGTCATCCACTAGTTCATTTTGTGTGAGTAATAGTTATACCTTTGTTCTACTGTATTTGAAAAAGCAGGTGCTATTCCTATTGCTAGCGATGCAATAGATTTAACCAGGGTTGTCAGATTTCAGCAAAATTTCCCACCTATTTACTTTACATCTCAAAAACCACACAAAAGATCTGAAATTAGTCAAAAAGAAAGAAAATGAAGAGAAACGAGCTCATCTGTTCTGAAATGGTCTAGGTACACCAAAACTTTATTTCTTCATCAGCAGGTCTTATGGCGTGTGGCGTACCATAGCCCAAATTGCAGTCATGTCTATGCAGATTCACCGTGATCTATTATTCACTTCAAGATCTCTAATGTTTTTCAGTCTGACCCATGAACTGTGTCTTTTGAGGTCTATTCATAGGAACCAAATACGTCTGCTATGAGACATATCATAAACCTCTTCTCAATCTAATTTTATCATTACTTCCTATTAATTTTAATAATATTATCAGTAATTTCACTGTAATAATGGATGAATATGAATATGCTTTAAGAAGACTAATTGAATTATAAACTGGGACTTGCTGTTTTATGTTCACTTAGAGTGATGGCACCATTCATAAATTTAAAAGCTTAAAGAGTTTTACAGTGTTAAGTAAAAAACAGATAAATAAAGAGAAAAATGGCAAACACTCAAAAATGGAAAATAATAAAAGGTGTTAGACCAGGGGTCGGCAACCTGCGGCTCCGGAGCCGCATGCGGCTCTTTCATCCCTCTGATGCGGCTCGGTCACGTCTCGTGACTGCGGAGAATGAGGCAGGACGCAATTGCAGTGCGAACCGTGCTTTATTTACAAACGGTGTCAAACAGTGTAATCGCAAACGTAAATCCAACAGAGGTAATCCAGAGACAGGCGAGGGTCAGGGGATCAGCAAACAACGTACACAGGGCTAGGCAAAAGACAAGGTCAAGGTCACAAGCAGAGTGGGTAAACATACCAAAAACCGGATACGGGAAATCTAACCTACGATGCAAAACTGGTAGCGGAGAAACCAGTTTTAAACACCACTAACACAGACGAACCAAAAACCAGAGACGTAACATGAACGAGACATGAACCTGGACAAGACTATGAAAGCTATCTAATTACGCGCATAGACAGATACGAAGACATTCATTCAATATTCCGCCCCGAGTGCTCGCAGTTGCGTGGTATAAATACAGCTGTATCATTGCGTTAGATTACTAACAGCTGCAAGCGCTTGGGGCACGTGACAGCTAAACACATGAGACAACAAGGGAGGAGACATGACTCCAAATGTAAACAAAAGTCCACGTGTTTAGAACTGTCAGTCAAGTCCGCTTTGGAGCCGAGCAAATGCATCTTCCGGAGGCTCCATGACAGGCTCCCTGTGGCTTTTGGAAATAATTAACGAGTATTTAATTAAAATTTATTTTATTTTAGTTTGTTCGTTTTTAAAATGTAATTCTAAATTTGAAGATTATGGTGATCTTGTAACATCTAAATAAAACGTGTTAAAAATGTTATGTCGCTGTTACTATGCGTCACAACCGCCAATGTGCGACACCCGCCAGTGCGCGATTTCTTGAACTTTTCGAATCCCAGGTAGGACAACTATGGAGAATTCTAAGAAGATAAAAGTGTCTGAAGAAAACAGAACGTTCAATGGTACGTGGACAGATTCATTTGCTTTCACTGCTGACGAGACTGGTTTACCAGTATGCTTAATATGTAATGAGAAACTAGGAAACAACAAAAAGTCAAATGTCGCAAGACATTTCCAGAATAAACACGCAGCCTTTGCTCAAAAATACCCGGATGGAGATGAGAGGAAAAAAGCCGTTTCGGAACTGATGCGGAAGGTTGATCTGAGTAAAAATCACTTCAACAAGTGGATGAAGTCTGCAAATTCAAGTACATATGCGAGTTTTGTTTGAGTTTGAATATTTTACTTGAAAGTAACCTTCAACCCAACGTCTTTTTTTCAGATCTCAAAATGTTTTGTTGCATGCAGAAATGTAATTTTGTTTTCTCTGCAGTCGTTCATTGATTTCATAAATGCAGCACATTATAGTTTGTTTATACATAGCATAAAGGCAAAAAAAAAAGTTTTATGCAGTGTTATTTCATTTTAAATGTCAAAAGGGTTTTGTGGCTCCCAGTGTTTTCTTTACTGTGGGAAACGGGTCCAAATGGCTCTTTGAGTGGTAAAGGTTGCCGACCCCTGTGTTAGACAAAACAAAGGTGTAAAATATAAAAATATATAAATTATATTAAAATATATTAAATATTAAGTATGTAAAGAACATTAATAGAATAACAAAAAAAAATATTTTAAGTTAACATGCCAGTAACAGTAAAGCAATAATATAAACTAGTTAAATGTTAAAGCTAAAAAAATCTGTGACAGATCCTGATTAATTTTTTGCCTAATTTTACATGACTTTTTACATGAAGTGTGTGTGTGTGCGTGTGTATGTGTGTTTGTGTGTGTTTGTATGTGAATAAAACCTGATCACAGCTGAGGTCTGACTATTTTTATACAGACCTACCCCTGTGTTTGACTAATACACATAGCGATATATTTTTATATTTGACACTATAGCAGTGACCTGGACAATAAATTATGAAATTCCAATATCAACAAATAAACAAGAGTGTGAATTTCACTCAGCGTACATTCATACATATGAATTATTTATTTCAGTAGTGAATTTTTTTTTTTTTTAATGGAACTGAAATAGCAGCAGTGAGTTCATGAAAAGGAAAAAAGAAAAACATATGGTTTCATCTACTCTATACAGCATTTATGGTACAACTGTGCTATGTTTCTGAAAATTAGGATGAAATGGATGCTCAGGTACACAGATGCTCAGGTACACAGATTTAAATGTTCTGCCTCAATAGTTGGGTGCAAAATATAAAATTCTGAGGCTGGATTGTAAAAAAAAAAAGTTTGTGTAAAACAGGATTAGTTACTTGAAGTAATGAATGTCTGGAAGCAAATAATTTACACACTTTATTTATTTATTTTTTTTTATCTTTGAACCACTTTATTATTGGCCTCTAAGTTGCAACTCTTATTAAAAGATGAAGATAGAAACGATGCCAGGGGCACTCATCCTCAGGTTCAAAACTGCAGTTCGGTGGCTTATCCATATTCAGATGCACAACAACAGCTATAGAATTACCTACATTGTGTAACATGAAAATGATAAATTGACATGATTCTTAATAGAATATAATTTTCTACATTGATGAATTTGATTAGCTGCATACAGTTTCTGGATGGATGTGAGAAGACGAGACCATCAAGATTTGTACTTTTGAAGGTCTATAGTCACTTTCTTTTTTTTTTTTGCAAGACTACAATTACTCTTTCAATTACATTTTCTGTCCCAGAAGTAGATTATCACACTAGTGTAAACATCTCACCTTTGTAAAGCTGAAGCGTGTGGCTTGCACATGCAGATTCTTAGCCATCTTATTATGCCCTTGTCTGTGCACCACTTTTCCAAACAGAGATTTTTTTCTTCCATCACCCCGATAATAAATAAGACCTGACAGCTGACACAAAAAGCCAAAATTAACATGAAAGGAATGGAGTTATTTTTCATGTCAGTTCAAACAGCTTTATGTTATAATGACAGTAATGGCCATGTTACTTCCTGTTTTGAGACTTCTACCTTTCCATCTGCCTTTCAAAGGTGAACAGCTTTTAGCTTGTAATGGGAATGCAAACGTTCCTACCCAGCACTTGAGAGTTAGACATGCTGTGATCACTTTTAACCATCAGCTAAGAAAAAAGAAAGAAAAAAGAGATGTGTACAGTAAGTGAATATTTTCTGAACAGCAGTCTTCCACAAATTCAGCACAGTCGACTGAACTACAGCCATTTCCTAATGTATGTTGACTTGTTCAAGGTTTCATAATTCATCAACTCAATGTTACAGTATATCCACCTGTCTGTACATTGACAATGACTGCATCAAACTGCAGTACACGTAGATGCATATGAACGTAAGCATTGTATTTCTAGAGCTATTTATTCTCAGTAGTGCTGTTTGCAGACAGATCAGCAAGCTCATCTTTGATGTTCGAGCAGTTGTTTTTACATTCGAATTAACAAAATAGTAAAGCCAGAGTTATGGATTAAAGTGTAGTCAATGCTGGAGTGGTTCTTTGCAGCTCAGACATTGAAAAATGATTGACATTACATTTATAAAGGTGGTTTGCATAGACAGGATATTTCAGAGATAAACACACTCACAAACTGCACACAATACAGCCAGATCTGTGTGTGTTGTATTTTAAGGGAGTAAATCAGTAGCCCCGTTGACCAGTGGTGCAACCCTGATGCTTGTAGACTAGGATTCAGTATCTGTCACAAGCAAAAAAAAAAAAAACCCTCAAAGAATTACATTGAAACATAGCTGAATTCATAGCATTGACATACACTCACTGGCCATTTTATTAGGATCATGCATGCAATTATTGAATTAAGTGGAAGCAGTGTAATGCATGCAATAATCCACATACAGGTAAACAGCTTCAGTTAATGTTCACAATGTTCAAACACCAGTGAGGAAAATATATGATCTCAGATGTTCCTGTCAAGCTCTAATGGTTTTAGTTTTCAATAAATGACTCATTCTCAAAAATTAGTCACATTGTTGTATCTCAATCGATTTGTTGTCAGTTCAATGTAGATTAAAATCAGCAAAGTGTTTTCGCGCTTCCTTGCAGACAGAAGTGTAATGTCATTATAGGTTTGAATATTATAGACATCATTAGGTCCATTAAATCACCATTAAACCATCAGCACTCTGAACCCCATTTGAAAACCATTCGAAAACCGAAAACTAGCCACATGTTACATTTTGGATGTTTTACACAATCATATATCAAAAACACAAAATATTATTAATAACCAATTATAAAGTATTACAAAACCATGCTAAAGCAACAGTAAGTTGGAATGATTTCCAGGATATTTTTCAGTAGGGAGTCTGATGTGATGGTGTTTGACCTTTGACAAGGCGAATTATGCAAAATCTGAATTCATCGAACTGTTTTAAGAAAAGTGAAGCTTGAGTGAAGTTTTATCTGAAACATTTTCCAAGCAAATGCTTCTGTAAAAATATCCCTACATTGATACTGGTGAAAATCAAAGTATACGGACAGGCTTCACTAAAAGGGAAAATCAAATAGAGGTGCAGTCTCAGCTGAGTTCTTACATGATGAGTCAGACATGTAACATCATGCAGACTGAGAACTGAAGCATGGCCTGTAAACAAATCTGAGCTCTGGGTTCTCATTTAATTTAATACTCATTATTTGAGACTATTGGACCTTGTATATCCATGAAGTGGTAACAGAACATTAAAACAAAACAAAACAGACAAGATGTAAACAGCGAATCTAAATGTCACAGTTAAACCCATCGGCTTGTGACCATACACTTTGGTTGGGGCAAGATGCCAATAATGATGACTTAAACTCAAAAATATTTAAGTCAAAAGCATATCAAACTTCACTTATGCCACAGGCTAGTATTTAGTCAATTTTTCAAGTAACGCGATAATAGGCAGTTGAGACTCAACAACATGCAGTCCAGCATACAGTCAAGCACAGGGGAGGCCTATCTAATCCACAAAGGGCCGGTATGGGTGCAGGTTTTCATTCCAATCAAGCAGGAGTCATACCTGATTCCATATGTTTAATCAGTTTATCTTGGCTTTCAGTAGACTGGGATGTGGCTTCTGCTTGGTTAGAATGAAAACTGCACCCACACCAGCTCTTTCTGGACAAGATTGCACACCCCTGGTCTAGCCCTGGTCTAGCTTTGTTCAACTGTATTTGATACATTAGATGTATTTTCCATCACAGTGTGTGAGGTGCGCACAGAAATGCTAATATTGTTAACCAGGGTTCCCAGGTTTCAGAAAAATTTCCAGCCCAACAACATCTCAACAAGATCTGAACCTATCCAAAAAATGGCCATTGGAAAAGGGAGGCACATTATTCTTCATTTTCTCAGCCTTCATGTGGGAAACAAGGTCACTGTGGTGCACATGCATTTCTGATGGACTCCTCAGGATTATCCTCCAGGAAAAGTCTGCACTTTGCTTTTGTTTGTGGAAATTGATTCTTGGTGCCCACTGAATATTTTGAAAGTATTTAATGCCCACTGAGTATTTTGTTGTCCCATTGGCTGCTCCTGCTCTTTCACAGAGCACACATGGGGAAGTGTTATTCCTCCCACATTGGCCTCTATTAATGCTTATTATAGTTGCCATTTTTTGACCACTAGGTGCAATAATAACTACAATGCCCTCCACTAATATTGGCAGCTTTGGTAAATATGAGCAAAGAAGGCTGTGAAAAATTGTCTTTATTGTTTTTGATCTTTTGTTAAAAAATCACAAAAATACTCTGCTCTCATGGATATCAAACAATTGCAAACAAAACATAGTTTTGATAAAAAAAAACATCTTTGTTAAATAGGTGTGCTACAATTATTGGCACCCATTTAGTCAATACTTTGTGCTACCTACCTTTGCCAAGATAACAGTTCTGAGCCTTCTCCTGTAATGCCGGATGAGGTTGGAGAATACATGGCAAGGTATCAGAGACCACTCCTCCATACAGAATCTCTCCAGATCCTTAAATTTTGAGGTCCAGGCTGGTGGACTCTCCTCTTCAGTTCACCCCATGGGTGGGGACTGGGATGGCCATGGTAGGACAGACTTTGATTTTGTATTCATTTACATTTATTCATTTATCAGATGCTTTTATCCAAAGCGACTTACAAATGAGACACACTCACACACTAATGGTAGCAGAGCTGCATGCAAGGTGCTAGCTTGCCATCGGGGGCAACTTAGGGTTCAGTGTCTTGCCCAAGGACACTTCGGCATGGGATCACCCGGGCCGGGATTCGAACCACCAACCCCACGATTAGTGGATTAGTGGACAACCCGCTCTACCGACTGAGCCACAGCCGCCCCATTCAGTAAACCATTTTTGTGTTGATTGTGATGTATGCTCCCGTTCAAAGGGAACTCCATGTTGCGTTTAGCATAACACTATGGGAGCAACCTCGCGTGCGACATGCATTTGAAGCTTGTGTAAAATCATGCCTATTTATAGGCCTTCCATGATCAGGTGATGTGGCAACAAAGCGTGTCACGTGATATATAAATATATATATATATATATATATAATATATATATATATATATATATATACACACACATATATATATATATATATATATATATATATACATATATACATACGTGTATATATATATATATATATATATATACACACATATATATATATATATTTTGTCACGACGGACCGACAGCCGACGTGCACGGTAAGAACTTCGCTCCTTCTCCGACTGCCGCACAGACGCTAGGCTGACAGCCTCGCGCCAAACACACTAACTAAAAGACCCGTCACGGGGGGGAGGAGCCACCGTTCCGGTCCCGACCAGCAATTGGGGAATCTGTCGGGAAAAATTCGGCACTCCGGCGGAAGAGGATAAAAGGACGCTCTTCCGCCCAAGAGAGAAGAGAAGAGTCTCGCGTAACGTATGCGCATGAAAACGGAACTGTGTGTATCCAAAATCCAAAATAAACACCCCGTCACTGCCTTCCTGTCTCCCGCCTCTTCTGTGTCTGTGTTACGCTGCTCCTGAGCTAACATCCTTACACTGGTGGAGGATACGGGTACTGTAGCACAGACACCCCCAACAAAAACAAAACAAAAAAACAAACAAAAAAAACAAACAAAAAAAACAAATCAAAACAAAAAACAAAAACAAAAAATAATAAAAAATAAAAATGGACCCGGCGCTGAAACACCTACTGGAACTCAGTATCCAGCAGCAGACCATCACACAGCAGATCGCGGCGAGTTTACACACCGCAACCCAGGCGCTCGTGGACCTAAAGAACGAGACTCCGGCGGCATCCACGCCCCTCCCTGATCCGGGGCGCGAAGCCCGTCGCTTACTCCCCCCCCCTGAGGAAGACCTCGAAGCCTACTTGGAGGTCTTTGAGAGGGTCGCCCGCCGAGAAGAATGGGACCAGGAGGACTGGTCCTGCGCCCTAGGCCCCTTGTTCACCGGGGAAGCCCGCACGGCCTCTTACGCCCTGGAACCGGAGGAGGCCGCCAACTATGGGGTGATGAAAGAAGAGGTCCTCACGTGGTGTGGGCGGACTCCCCATCAAGCAGCGGCGGAGTTTCATCACTGGGCATACCAGCCGGGGGCCCGCCCCCGCGAGCAGATGAACGCCCTCATACGTACCGCCACGGAAGTGGTGGAGAAGGTGGCTGTCGACCGCTTCCTGAGGGCACTGCCACGCACTGAGCGCCAGGCTGTAGGGGTACAGGCCCCGACGACACCTCACGAGCTCCTCACGGCCCTCGAGCGAACGATGGCCACCCTGGAGCTCGGGCAAGAGGAACTGCGACCCCCCAAAACGCCCCTAGAGACCCCGCCACCTCGGCCCGACCACCTACACCGCCCCGGCCCCTGGAGGGCCCGCCGCACAGCCCCCGTCCAGGCAACCCCCGTGGACGAACCCATGTCCACGGAGCCGGAGGCCGTCAACGCAGTTCGAAAACCATGGTTAGTGGGGTGCACCCTCCACCTGCCACAACCCCCGGACGCCCCCACCCTGACGGTGTGGGTAGAGGGGCGCCCCTTACTGCGTTACTGGATACTGGGAGCACAGTGACCCTCGCCCGACCATCCCTTCTACCAAGAGGATTCCAACCAAGGGGAACCCTCACCGTGACCTGCGTCCACGGGGACACCCGGGAGGTTCCGGCGGCCGAGGTCCAGATCCGGGGTAAAGACGGGACTTGGCCCCTCCAGGTGGGAGTGGTCCCCGACCTCCCGGTGCACCTGCTACTCGGCCGGGACTGGCCCGGGTTTCCGTCAGGCCCCGCTATGGAATCCGGCAGGAGGAACCAGCGCCCAAGGAAGACCGGGGTGCGGCCGGCCTGTCTGGCCCAGGACGACGAAGACGCCTCCACGGAAGGTAAGCAACCCCGAGATTCTAATCCTTTGTCTTCTATCTTCCAGCAGGTGAACCGGGAGGGGAAGTTCGGGCGGGAACAAAAGGAAGACGACTGCTTGAAGTACTGTTGGGCCCAGGTACGAGTGATCGAGGGACTCGACCAAAATCCTGACCTGGGGCTCCCGGCGTCTTACTTCCTCGTCTGGGGCAGTTTCCTCTACCAACGGGCCTGCCGTTGCGGGGAGCAGGTGGACCTTCTGGTGGTACCCACGACACGGACACAAACAGTAATGCATCTGGCCCACTCCCACCCCCTCGGCGGGCACCTAGGGACACGGAACACCCTGGAGAAGGTGAGGGACCACTTTGTGTGGCCTGGAATGGAGGCAGAGGTTCGGCACTTCTGCCAGCGATGCCCCCAGTGCCAGCGCACCGCGCCGCGGAGACCCCCGCCGGTGCCCCTTATCGCGCTGCCCATCATCGGCGTCCCCTTCGAGCGAGTGGGCATGGACCTTGTGGGGCCCCTCCCCAAGTCGGCTTGGGGCCATGAATACATTCTGGTCCTGGTGGATTATGCCACCCGGTACCCCGAGGCGGTGCCGCTGCGCAAAGCAACCTCCCGCAACATCGCCGGGGAACTCGTGCTCCTCTTCAGTCGGGTGGGAATTCCGAAGGACATACTAACCGACAAAGGTACGCCATTTGTATCCAAATTAATGGCTGATCTGTGCCGTCTGTTGCAGGTGAAACATCTCAAGACGTCAGTCTACCACCCGCAAACCGATGGGCTGGTCGAGCGCTTTAACCAGACCCTCAAACGGATGTTATGACGGGTGGTAGATGAGGAAGGAAGGAACTGGGACCTCCCCCTTCCCTATGTGCTCTTTGCCGTCCGGGAGTGCCCCCAGGCCTCCACGGGCTTCACCCCCTTCGAACTCCTGTTCGGACGACGGCCGCGAGGACTGCTGGATGTGGCCCGCGAAGCCTGGGAGGAGCAACCATCCCCCTTCCGCTCAGTCGTCGAATATGTACAGGAAATAATACAATCACTCTGCACAGCCGCAGGAGTTCCAACCGGGGGACCAGGTCCTCCTCCTCGTGCCCAGCAGCGCCTGTAAGTTCTTGGCCCGGTGGCAAGGTCCCTACACTGTGGTTGAGCGCCAAGGCCCAGTTAACTACCGCCTACAACAGCCAGGGAAAAGGGCAGAAGAGAAGCTCTACCATGTCAACCTACTGAAGCGATTGGTTGAACCGGCCCCCGTAGTATCGGCGTTTGCGGCCTTGAGCACAAGTCCCGACGAACATACCTTGGTCGATTTGGGGGGAGACCTTACCACCTCCCAGAAACAGGACCTCACCGAACTGGTGGACCAGTTCTCCGACGTGTTCTCAACCACCCCCGGGATGACCCAACTGGTCCACCATGAGATCAAAACCCCTCCGGGCATAGTGGTGAGACAGCGGCCCTACTGTGTCCCAGAGGCCCGGCGCAAAGCCATCGACGAGGAGGTGGACTGAATGCTGCGGGACGGCATCATAGAGGAGTCTAACAGCCCCTGGTCCAGCCCTATTGTTGTCGTACCAAAACCGGACGGGAATAGGCGGCTGTACAATGACTTCCGGAAGCTGAACCAGGTGTCGGAATTTGACAGCTACCCCCTCCCCCGGGTGGACGACCTCGTGGAGCGATTGGGGAGGGTCCGGTTCATCTCGACCCTGGACCTGACGAAAAGGTCCTGGCAAGTTGCGCTAGCTCCGGACGCGAGGCCTAAGACGGCCTTTAGCACAGCCACCGCCCATTGGCAGTACCGGGTCCTCCCCTTCGGGCTACACGGGGCGCCGGCGACGTTCCAGAGGTTGACGGACATCCTACTGTGGCCCCACCACATGTTCGCCGCGGCCTAACTGGATGACGTAGTCATCCACTCTTCCACATGGGCGGACCACCTGTTTCATTTGGGGGAGGTCCTCAAGGGGCTCTGGAAGGCCGGGCGGACAGCCAACCCCAAGAAATGCCACCTGAGGATGACTGAGGCACAGTACCTAGGGTACCGTATCGGCCGAGCGATGCTGAAGCTGCAAAAAAAGAAAATAGAAGCCGGAAGGGACTACCCTCAACCCACACCAAAAAAACAGGTACGTGCCTTCTTGGGGTTGGCAGGATATTATCGGAGGTTTGTACCTAACTTCTCTGCTGTAGCATCCCCTCTTTCAGACCTCACCAAGAAGGGCCAGCCAGACCGGGTGAAGTGGACGGCCGAGGCAGAGCTCTCATTCCGGGCCCTGAAACATGCCCTCACCAGTGCCCCGGTACTACGCAACCCGGATTTCACCCTCCTGTTCACGGTACACACCGACGCCTCAGAAACCGGGCTTGGCACCGTGCTGTCGCAAACCTTCGACGGCGAGGAGCACCCGGTCCTCTATGTCAGCCGGAAGCTGTCTCCGTGGAGAGGAAGTACGCTGCGGTAGAGCGAGAGGCCCTGGCAATAAAGTGGGCCATTGAGGAACTGCAGTACTACCTGGCTGGCCGACACTTCGTCCTCGTAACGGACCACGCACCCTTGCAATGGATGGCCAAAGCCAAGGATACAAATGCCAGGATAACCCGATGGTTCCTCGAACTCCAAGACTTCTCATTCCAGGTCCGACACTGGGCGGGGGCACAGCACGGAAATGCGGATGGAAATGCGGACGACTGCCGCACAGGCGCTAGGCGGACAGCCTCGCGCCAAACAGACTAACCGGAAGACCCGTCACGGAGGGGAGGAGCCACCGTTCCGGTCCCGACCAGCGATTGGGGAATCTGTCGGGAATAATTCGCCACTCCGGCGACGGCGGAAGAGGATAAAAGGACGCTCTTTCGCCCAAGAGAGAAGAGAAGCGTCTCGCGTAACGTATGCGCATGAAAACGGAACTATGTGTATCCCACTCGCAGCGTGTAAGAAGCGGCACTAACCTCTCTCTCTCTCTCTTTCTGTGTTCTCTCTCCCTCCAGACGCCTCGGGCACCGGCGAGTAGCAGCACTGGTAAAAGCACCTACAACGGTGGTGGCAACACGGGAAAGCACCCCCACACGTCACGGTAATCCCAACAAGCCCCGGGAACGGCGCAACACCAGCTACACGCACGCACCTACCTCCGGTCATGCCCACACACACCCGTCACTCTGATCACCACACCGTAAGAGAGAGAGAAAATCCAAAATAAACACCACGTCACTGCCTTCCTGTCTCCCGCCTCTTCTGTGTTTGTGTTACGCTGCTCCTGAGCTAACATCCTTACAATATATATATATATATATATATATGGCACCTGTGAACCATATAATAATAATAATTCCTCTTTGAGTCCAAGGAGCAAAAAGGATGTGCTAACAACTGAGAGCAGCATATAAAGAGCTGCTTGAAGTGATTACTAAGGATGGATGAGCTTTTTTCTCCCCTGTGAAAGTGAATCCCTCACACTGCAGAAAACGCCCCTTTTCTCCTGTTGTACATGACAAAATATCAGGGTTCTGTGGGAAAACCATACATAAGCCAAATTTATAACCCCATAATGTCAGATTATTCAGCCATTGTGGGGAATGAACGGCATGGCTATGTAGCTATGCTGATGGTGGAGGCGGCGCTTGCGAGCTACCTCTCTCCAGCGACAGCAGCTAATTTAGGTGGGCCGGCATTGCCATCCAAGCCATGTAAGGCCACCATGGCATTGGTGGGCAAGGCCTATGCAGTAGAGGTGTGGAAACTACTGCCAAATGTGTCTTCATGGGTTCTGTCTACTGGAGAAAAGGGTTACTTAGTCCAGTTCAGAGCCCCCCCCCCCCTTCCCGGTTCAGAGGTGTGCTCACCACAGTAGTCAGCACAGACCAGAGTCTGACGTTAGTGCAGGAAGGAAGATCACTCTTGGACAAAGGGGCCATAGAACATGTACCCCATTCCCTGAAAGAGGGAGGTTTGTACAGCCGTTATTTCCTGGTCCGCAAAAAATATAGGAGTATGCAGCCAATTTAGATCTGCGTCATCTGAACTGTACTCTTCGGCCATACAGGTTCGTACAGGCTGATACCCAAACTTATCGTTCCACAGATTCATTTTGAGGACTGGTTTGTTACGATAGATTTAAAAGGTGCATATTTCCACATAAAAATATCGCCCAGTCACAGGAAGTTCCTGGGGTTTGCCTAGTCTAAGACAGCTGTCCAACTCACATTCTCTGGAGTGGCCCTCATCTGGAGTGGCATATAAATTGCCTAGAAATGTGGGACATATTTCTAGCACAGAAATTCCTTCTTCTTCAATTGAGAGGTCACCATGTGTTTACAGACAACACAGCAGTGGTCTCATACATTGACTACCAGGGTGGATTATGTCCACACCCCTTGTTTAGGCAGGCACAACTAATTCTTCTCTGGGCAGAGGGAAAGTTTTGTCAGTGAATGCAATGTACATTCTGGGCAACTGGAATGTGGATGGCAGACATCCTTTTGAGGCATGGGTTGAAGCTCAGGGGTTGGTGGCACCATCCACAAGTGGTGGAGTCCATATGGCGGAGGTTTGGACAAGAGGAAGTGGATGTGTTTGCTTCCAAGGAGACAATACACTGTCCGCTTTGTTTCGCCCTCACTCCTCCCGCATGATTAGGGCTGGACGCCATGGTGCACATGTGGTCGAGATCACATCTGTATGCTTTTCCCCCAGTTGCTCTGCTCCCACACGTTATAGCAAGAGGTCACCAAGACAGTCTACATCTGCGGCTAGTAACACCTTATTGGCCAGCTGAAATATGGTTCTCAGAAATAATATCCCTGCTAGATGGCACTCCTTGGGAGATTCCCATCCGCGGGGATCTATTGTCTCAAGCCAGAGTACTGATTTATCACTCTCAGCTGGAACTATGGAAACGGTGGGTTTGGCCCATGAGGGGCACTAGCACTTAGATTCTGGTCTCACAACTGAGGTTGTAGAGACCATGTTGGATCCTAGAGCACCATCCATGAGGAAATTGTATGGGCTCAAGTGGCAGTTTTTTGTCTCCTGGAGTTCTTACATGGACGTTTCTCAGTGGGCGGGGTGCCTTCTACAATCAGGGTTTATGAGGCTGCCTCTGTGGGGCAACATCCTCTAACTTCAAGGTTTATTCATTGTGTCAGGCAGCTGAGGCCAATCTGCAGGCCAAGCATACCTTCCTGGGACCTTTCTGTGGTCCTGGAAGATCTGTCAGGTGCCCAATTTGAGCTGTTAGAGTCAGCCTCTGAGAAGCTAATGATTCTAAAGGTAGCTTTTCTTCTGGCCCTGACATCTCTCAAGCAAGTAGGAGATCTATACGCTCTCTCTGTTAACCCTTCCTGCCTTGACTTTACCCCTGGTTTAGCCAAGGCCTTCCTGTATCCTAGGATGGATTATATTCCTAAGGTGCCGACATCTGCTGCCCAGCCTGTGTTGTTGTAGACTTTCTGCCCTTCTCCGTTCTCGCTACACCTCTGGGCATAAAGGCTCATTCCACTAGGGGGGTCGCCTCCTCGAAAATTTTGTCCAACGGGGTATCCTTACAAGATGTACAGTGCCTTGCGAAAGTATTCGGCCCCCTTGAACTGTTTGATCTTTTGCCACATTTCAGGCCTCAAACATAAAGATATAAAACTGTAATTTTTTGTGAAGAATCAACAACAGGTGGGACACAATCATGAAGTGGAACGAAATTTATTGGATATTTCAATCTTTTTCAACAAATAAAAAACTGAAAAATTGGGCGAGCAAAATAATTCAGCCCCTTTACTTTCACTGCAGCAAACTCCGGAAGTTCAGTGAGGATCTCTGAATGATCCAATGTTGACCTAAATGACTAATGTTGATAAATAGAATCCACCTGTGCGTAATCAAGTCTCCGTATAAATGCACCTGCGCTGTGATAGTCTCAGAGGTCCGTTTAAAGCACAGAGAGCATCATGAAGAACAAGGAACACACCAGGCAGGTCCGAGATACTGTTGTGGAGAAGTTTAAAGCTGGATTTGGATACAGAAAGATTTGCCAAGCTTTAAAAATCCCAAGGAGCACTGTGCA
>JAFFST010048607.1:4952-18227 GCA_022414735.1 Noturus placidus
CCCCCCCCCCCCCCCCCCCATCTCTATTTTTCAGTGTTCCATTGTTCCATAGACTAACACTTTTTTTGCATTTTTTTTTTCTTTTTATTTTTCTGTGTTACATGCCATGTTGCCAAGGTACTGTTTGGGTTTGATTTTATTGGTATATGCAAAAATGCCACATAATCATCATGATCGCCTTCTTTTCTTTAAATTGTAATAAAACACTCATGTTAAAGGAGGGTGTTTGTTATAGACATTTGTCTATTTTGCTTTTTGATTTACATTTCCAGTTTTCTGTTCCAGGAAGTGGGATTGAACAAATCTAATCTCAAGTTGAGCCAAATGTGCTTGCCACTATGCCTGTTCCAAAAAAAAAAAAAATTAAAATTCCATAAAAATATATAAAGATATAAAAAGTCTACACTTCCCTGTTTAAATGGCAGGTTTTTGTGATAAAACAACAAAACCAAGATAAATCAGGCCAGAAGTTTTTTCACCTACAATATGAAATTACAACATATAAAATTGGGGGGATAAAAACACATTAACCTTTTGTTGCATTTTTAGCCCTTTTGTAATTGGGGATGTGTCTGTGTTCACAATGAACCAATCATATTCAATCTCATGTTCATAAGTACAGTATCTCACAAAACTGAGTACACCCCTCACATTTGTGTAAATATTTGATTATATCTTTTCATGGTACAACACTGAAGAAATTACACTTTGCTACAATGTAAAGTAGTGAGTGTAAAGCTTGTGTAACAGTGTAAATTTACTGTCCCCTCAAAATAACTCAACACACAGACATTAATGTCTAAACTGCTGGCAACAAAAGTGAGTACACCCATAAGTGAAAATGTCCTAATTGGGCCCAAACTGTCAATATTGTGTGTGGCCACCATTATTTTCCAGCACTGCCTTAACCCTCTTGGGCATGGAGTTCACCAGAGCTTCACAGGTTGCCACTGGACTCCTCATCCACTCCTCCATGATGACATCACAGAGCTGGTGGATGTTTGAGATATTGTGCTCCTCCACCTTCAGTTTAAGGATGCCCCACAGATGCTCAGTAGGGTTTAGGTCTGGAGATAGGCTTGGCCAGTCCATCACCTTCACCCTCAGCTTTAACAAGGCAGTGGTCCTCTTGGAGGTGTGCTTGGGATCATGCTCTGCTTCAGTATGTCACAGTACATGTTGGCATTCATGGTTCCCTCAATGAACTGTAGCTCCCCAGTGCCGGAAGCACTCATGCAGCTCCAGACCATGACACTCCCTTCACCATGCTTGACTGTAGGCAAGACATACTTGTCTTTGTACTCCTCACCTGGTTGCCGCCACACACGCTTGACACCATCTGAACCAAATAAGTTAATCTTGGTCTCATCAGACCACTGTGTCCTTAGTCTGCTTGTCTTCAGCAAACTGTTTGCGGACTTTCTTGTGCATCATCTTTAGAAGAGACTTCCTTCAAAGACTTCCTTCCTTCCTTTTGGTTTCATCTGAATGCCGAAGCCATGATCCACAAAGAGCTTACAAAGTCCGTGCAGGGTCTCAGTCAGTACATCTTTATGGACAACAATAATCCAATATTAACCCGATTAAAACTACCCTGATTAAGAAACTACCATGTAAATTACGTGTGAAGTTAATCAATGTATGATCTATAACATGTAACATAAAAGGAATATTCTAAAATCAACTCATGTAAACACCTTAATCACATTATTGTCTTGTTCAGAATAATGTCAATAATTAGATTACTGCTGTCCATGTAAATGTAGTTATTGTCAAAAGGAATTAATCAGGAGAGAGGTATAAAAAAATGTTAACGTTAGATGTACTATGGAACACCATGAAGACCATCTTCAACAAGTGGAGAACATGGAGCACCACAGTGACATCACCAAGAGCAGGACATCCCTCGAAAATTTATAAAAGGATCAGACAAAAACTTAACCGGGAGGCTGGCAAAACTATTGCACACTATATAAGGGTATAAGATCTTTTAAGATCATTCATGTTTTTTTCCTTACGTGATTTTAGTGACAGCATTGTGCCAGTCTGTACAACATATTGCAAAACATTTAGGATCAATAGAATAATACTAGTTGTCCAATTGTTAAAATAGAGGCTCACAAACATTTTGCAGCAAGGGACACCCTTTAACTGTCAAAATATACTCCACAAAACCCCTCAACAGACATTTTTGTAATTTGAATATTGGATATTACATAACCCTGGCAAAAATTATGGAATCATTACACGAGGATGTTCACCAGGCTTTTTTTACTTTGTAGTAAATAAACTAATCAAAAATATAATGCAGAACAATTTCTGTTTAATAGCTGAACATTCTGGCTTCATGAAACAAACTAATTAACCCGTATGTTTTCCTTTTATAACCTTTCCATTTTGTATATACTTCCACCAAATTTTGAGACAGCTGACTGGGAACAACCAATATCTTTTGTCACACTCCATGTTTGATTATCTTCTTGAAGAAGTTTTATAATCGTTTCCATTGTTTCAACTGACAGCTCTCTTGTTTGGGCCATGTTTCCTTTCAAAACGTCCAAGAGCTCATGAAGGTCTGTAACACTCTTTTTAACTGCAGATTAATTAGCATTTTTAGGCTTTAGATTTTAGCTGAAATTTGTTTTAGAAATGCAAATTACAAGGCGATTCCATATTTTTTTCCTCGACATTGAGTGATTCCATATTTTTTTCCTCTACTTGATCTGGGAAAAACATGGCATAAAATAATTAAATTTAATTTGTTTAAGGTATGTTTCAGCTATTAAACAATTTTTTTGTGTGTCATATCTGTGATTTGTTTATTTGCTACAAAGTAGACAGGGGTTGTATATGTCCAAACCTTCCTTTACTGAAATAAACTTAAATCAACCTTGGAGTACTTTATCAAATATTGGTCAGCATAATGCAGCCTCTTCTGCAATGTGTGTGTTACATGGTGGTGAGATATATGAAATTATCTGTAAGTAAACTAAAATAGGATTATATAATTATTATAAGTCACCACAAGGCTGCAGTACTTACTCATTCACTGTTTTCTGTATTTACTCCTCTTTTCTATCATTAGCAAATATATAGAGCAGGAGTAGGACACTATCAATTAAACTAGACAACTAAATTAGTGGTTAGTAAATTTGCCTCAAACCTCCGGATTTGGGGCTCAAATCCAGCCTCCAACCTGCATGCTTTCATGTTCTCCCAGTGTTTCTGGGGTTTCCTTCAGGTACTCCGGATTCCTCCCTTAGTAGATGTGTTGTAGGCTGCTGAGCATCTCCAATTTTTCTGTAGTGTGCTACTGTGTGTGTGTGATTGTGCTCTGTGGTGGCCTGGCACCCTGTCCAGTGTGTCCCCTGCCTTGTGCCCTGAGTTCCCTGGTATAGGCTCCGGTCGGCCCTAAGACCCTGTATAGGATAAGCGGTATAGATGTGGTATATTTAGCAATTTACTGACACAATGTACATGTAAAGAATAATAAGATCTAAGAGTATAGCTGTTAAAGGATCTTCCACAAGCACTAGTAATCACAGCACACTGTGTTCCAGTTTCGACCTTTATTCTGTTTGTTAAAGTAATTTGACCTTGCTAATAGTATAAATGCTTCCAGTGTTATTTGCATCAAGATTATTGACCTTGGTGCAAACAACATATTTACAGTGCTTAGCTCTCATTATATTGCTTGATTTGTCTTACACTCATTTGCATTACAGAGACTGGAGTAAGACAGCCAGACTCCATTATAATAAGTCTTTATTTTATAAAGCGCCTTTAAAAGTAGCTTCTCCGCTTGTCTTGGTTCATATACAGTATATATATATATATATATATATATATATATATATATATATATAAAATGATTTTTAAATAATGTAGCCAAAAGAAAAATAATTTAAACCCACTTGCCTGGGTTCCAGAGTCACCCTTGACAAAACCCATTCACCAAAGTAGCACACTAGCTGGCATGATGGCTGCTTATAAGGGAGCAGTTTCATTTATACAGCCCCATTGAGGCTTTTCACGTAGTTCAGCAGCCTACTTCGGCCTCTCCACTGTTGTGGGAGTGACCCTTAAGGTTGTATAGGCCCTTGAAAAAGGGAATCAAGCATCAAAGCATACCATACAAATCTATGGAAACACACAAAGAATAGGGTTAGATGTTGCCAGTCAACAAGAGCTGCTTGGCTGAGCAATTTGCCTAAAAATTAGATCTTTTGTTGTGAGAAGATGTGAGTAATCTTGGCAGGAAGTATTTATATATGTATTAAATATAATTTTTTTTTAAATCCTTTTTACAAAGGTGACAGGCTCTTTTTGTTTAAAATATAGATTTTCTGCTATCATAGCACTGAGTGATTTAGGGCATTCTAAATATAATTAACAGAGATCATATAGAGGTGTGTAAAGAAATGAAAAATCTTTAATAGTGCAACAAATTGCAGACCTTAGGCACCCAAATGTTGCCTAGAGGAAAAAACCTAAATTGTGCTAAAGGGATAGGGGCATGTTGTTCATGAAAAGTAGACTAACTGGTTATTGTAATGTGTTCAGGCTTGCTATCTCACCTGCAGAAAATACCTCCCTTCTTTTGTGTTCAGGAACTCTAGAACTTTGTCTCTTTCCTCTAAGGCCTTTTTGTTGTATTATAAAACATTTGATGCTAAGGACTCTTAGTTTTGTGCGTTATAGTGTTTGGGGTGTTTATTTAATTCCAGATGCTCCACTCAAGGGCCGCCTCATCAGAAGCACTATTATAAATTGCTGTGGTCTATCGATGCTCACTCATCTGAGCATACTGAACTTTGACCCCTGGTTGCTAGGATCACAGCCCTGAAAGGGTTGGTTTGATTAAGGAAAATTAGGGAAGGGCACATTGGAATGGTCATAAATGCTTCCATATGAGTTTGGAAAATCCCAGATCTCCGACAAAGCAGTTGGACTTAAATCCTTGTTGGATTAGGAAATCAGAGATTGTTCTACACTAGAGATAATTTAATTCAGTTTTTTTTTATATAGAAATATACCAGTAGTTATTTATTTATTTGCATTTTATACAATTATTTTATTTGAGTATTTATCTTATGTCAATAAACAATGGATTAAGTTTGTTTGTTGAACCTATTTACTGTAATTTGGAGGAACAAGTTGGATATTTGGCAGTACATGCACTCCCAATTTGTAATATAGGAATACAGGTTTTAAACCACTGAATGGTTTATGAACATGGTTATTGGTCCATGTAATCATTTGTTTATGAGCTAGCAACTTTAAGGAAATTACACAGTAGAAAAAACAAGTAATAATAAGTAAAATATTAACACTCACATATAGAAAGGTGAAATGGTCAGTAAGAAGAGTGAATGGTGCTAACCACTGAATGAAAAGAGAGGGAACAATAAAAAGAGTCAGTTATTATTGAAAGCCACTCTGGCCAACACCCAGAAACTCTGTCTCTCTGTCTCTCTCACACACACAAATGCACTCGAATATTTCAAAGATACATTTCAGTAATATTTGCACAGAATATGTTCAGTGTTCATGTTGGGATTTATTGCTGTTGATTACACGTAGTGATAAATTATAAGAATGACTCATCCAAAATAGCACATGTGCTTTTCACAAGCAGGAAATTCCAGGCGTTCCACACTAATGCCCCAGTTGTAACGCTCAAATCTCTAGTTGCTGCTTGGAGTTTCCTGCCACTCCACCCCCACATAGACTTACACACAAATGAACATGTTCTGCTTCCCCCCTGTGAAGTTCCAGTGAAATTCGTCAGTACTTACAGGAGAGAATTACTTCTCCCCCAACAAAGGTTGTGTCGCAAACAGCAGAGTAAACAATCAGCCATTTAAATAAACACCACCAAACACTATAACACATGAAAATGATTTTGACAAGATCCAGTTTCTCTGGGTATCTCATTCATATCTAATTTATAACATTATTTAATTTTCAAGGTGCAATAGTATTTTTTTTCTTGCATGTGCAAATATCGTGGAAAATATGCATAACATGGTAAAAAAAAAAACATGTTTTAAGCCATGACCTCAGCACATGTGTATTATGTGGCATGTATATTATGTAGGGAGTTAGGTTGTACTGCTGTACATAACAAGGTATTGAAATTATTTAGATTAACCTCATTGAAATGTACGTAATCTCGGATAGCTCAAGTGAAGCTATGTTAACAATGGTAACAGAATCTAAAATGTCACTAAAACTGTTTTTTGCCACTCACAGATATTTTATATTGGATCATTTCCTCAATAAATAATTGCCCATGTAAATTATTTTGTCTCATTTGTTTAATTGGGTTCTCTTTATCCACTTTTAGACTATAAGAATACATGGCAAGCACAGTTCAAACTTAATCCAAAAATATACACATATATTTGGTTACATTTGACGCTCCCACATATAAGAAGTCCAAATGTTGCATTACAACTAGGCTCCATACAGCTTGAAATTGTTCAGATATCCGTACTTGCCAAGCCATGTCTATTTAGAAAATAAATCCTTAACCATCGTCGTAAGTAAATTTTGGTATTTTTTTTTTTTTTTTTATCAGAGAACTTGACCTTGTGATACAGAGGCAACACCCTGGAGGTTGGCATAATCTTAAAGACCAGACCGAAACGTGGGCAAATTGTGATGCCTTTAACACATGTGTCACGTTAGCGTAAAGGAGGCGGATGCAATCGCGGGATTTTTAAAGTTTTAATAGAGATCGCAAAAACAACAAGACAAAGATACTATGACAGGTATTCTTAAACACGGTGACATTAAACTAACACTAAGACTAAACATGAAAAACACGGGCATGACACAGAACACCGAGAGACATAGAACAAGAGTCTAAACACAATTACATTTAACAAAAGACAAAGACTAAGTGCAAAACCCAACTATATATACACCCCAGTGCTCATTAACCAAAACATGAATCAGGTGCAGAAAACCATGTGACTTGCGGTGGCTGATGGGAAATGGAGTCCAGAGTCCTTAGAATCGTGACAACATGTGCTCCTAAGAAACCTTGAAGGGCCTTAAATGTAGTTTATTCATACTACAAATACCATTTTGGTACTCGGGTAAAATCTTAATCATTTGTATTAAATAAGACTTTTGCTAGTTGCATCAGTCCACATAGCAATCAGAACAATAATGGAATTATCCTATTTCTTTGTATTGTGTTTTCGGCTACAATTAGATGTCATAAAGAGCTGCATCAGTAAAACATGACTAAAATTCTGTTCTTAAATTTCTACTTTGTATCAGATACATAAAGCCACTTGGCTTGAATTTTTCATTGTATCCAGAGCAGCAACAACACTGCACATACCATGGCTGAAAACAACTCATTAAATGTAAGAAAAGTAGAAAACTGCAGGGCAGAAAACAATTATATATTTTATGCTGTGGGTTAAATATTATAATAAAATGAGAAACAAACACATGCTAACATGCATACAAAGGTTTTCATTGTTGTACTGGAGGTGGAATGTCTGTGAGACATCTGTGTCAGAACCTGGGTAGAATTTTTATTTATTTATTTTGCATGGAAACAAAAGATTCTAGCTGGGAGAAAGTCAAGGCAGAGAAGGAGAAGGGCAGTGTGGGTCTCTCTAATGTAGAATACTTTGGATGTGATTGCTTTTTGGGGTTATGCTGATCTAACACTTGCTGCTTACAGCTTCACCCAAACTTTCACCCGTTGGAAGTGTTTGCTATGGCAACTATAACCAGTAATTGAAAGTGCACGTAGATAGACACAGACGCATCACATGGATCCTTCTCAAGGAAGGCAATCTCTTCATTTGAATAATTTTGTTCACTGAAAAAAGTTTAATGAAAATTTACTGACAGAGAAATATATTATTAGAAAAGTAGTCCTTTTAATGCAAAAATAATATGATAATAATATAATCAGTGGTTATAATTATAATAAAATTCAATTATCGCAATTGCTCATGCTGTTATGATGATGTTAAATATGAGCAAAGAAGCCTGTGATAAAATTGTCTTAATTGTTTAACCTTTTGATTTTTTGTTCAAAGAATTCACAAAATAATTTGCTCCCATGAATATCAAACAACACAGGTTTAGTCCATAAAAAAAAATCTTTGTTGAATGTACAGTGCATCTGGAAAGTATTCACAGTGCTTCACCTTTTCCACATTTTGTTATGTTACAGCCTTATTCCAAAATGGATTAAATTCATTATTTTCCTCAAAATTCTACAAACAATGGCCCATAATGACAACATGAAAGAAATTTGTTTGAAATCGTTGCAAATTTATTAAAAATAAAAAAATAAAAAAGCACATGTACAAAAGTATTCACACCCTTTGCTCAATACTTTGTTGAAGCACCTTTGGCACCAATTACAGCCTCAAATTTTTTTGAGACTGATGATACATGCTTGGCACACCTATTTTTGGGCAGGATCTCCCATTCTTCTTTGCAGGACCTCTCAAGCTCTATCAGGTTGGATGGGGAGTGTCGGTAAACAGCCATTTTCAGATCTCTCCAGAGATGTTCAATCGAGTTCAAGTCTGGACTCTGGATGGGCCACTCAAGGACATTCACAGAGTTGGCCTGTAGCCACTCCTTCGTTATCGTGGCTGTGTGCTTAGGGTCGTTGTCCTGTTGGAAGATGAACCTTCATCTCAGTCTGAGGTCCAGAGCACTCTGGGGCAGGTTTTCATCAAGGATGTCTCTGTACATTACTGCATTCATCTTTCCCTCAATCCTGACTAGTCTCCCAGTTCCTGCCGCTGAAAAACATCCCCACAGCATGATGCTGCAGATGGATGGATGGATGGATGGATGCATGCATGCATGCATGCATGCTTACTTTATTGATCCCCGAGGGGAAAATCAAGAAATCACCATGCTTCACTGTATGGATGGTACTGTCATTCAGGCTAAAGAGTTCAATCTTTGTTTCATCAAACCAGATAATTTTGGTTTCTCGTGGTCTTAGAGTTCTTCAAGTGCCTTTTGGCAAACTCCAGGCGGGCTGTCATGTGTCTTTTACTGAGAAGTGGCTTCCGTCTGGCCACTCTACCATTTAGGCCTGATGGGTGGAGTGCTGCAGAGATGGTTGTTCTGGAAGGTTCTCCTCTCTCCACAGAGACACGCTGGAGCTCTGTCAGAGTGACTATTAGGGTTTTTGGTCACCTCCCTTACTAAGGCTCTTCTCCCCTGATCGCTCAGTTTGGCCTGGTGGCCAGCTCTAGGAAGAGTAATGGTGGTTCCAAACTTCTTCCATTTACGGATGATGGAGGCCACTGTGATCATTGGGACCTTCAATGCTGCAAAAATGTTTCTGTACCCTTCCCCAGATCTGTGCCTCAATACAATCATGTCTCGGAGGTCTACAATCAGTTCCTTGGACTTCATGGCTTGGTTTGTGCCCTGACATGCATTGTTAACTGTGGGACCTTATAGGTATGTGCCTGTCCAAATCATGTCCAATCAACTGAATTTACCACAGGTAAATCATCTCAAGGATGATCAGTGGAAACAGAATGCACCAATTTTGAGTGTCATGGCAAAGGCTGTGAATATTTATGTACATGTGCTTTATTATTTTTTATTTTTAATAAATTTTCAGAGATTTCAAACAAACTTATTTCATGTTGTCATTATGGGGTATTGTTTGTAGAATTCTGAGGAAAATAATGAATTTAATCCATTTTGGAATAAGGCTGTAACATAACAATATGTGGAAAAAGTGACAAGCTGTGAATACTATCCGGATGCACTGTAGGTGTGCAACAATTATTGCCACCTTTTTAGTCAATACTCTGTGCTCTGTGCCAAGATAACAGCTCTGAGTCTTCTCCTATAATGCCTGGTGTGGTTGGAGAATACATGACAAGGGATCTGAGACCATTCCTCCACATAGAATCTCACCAGATCCTTCCAATTCTGAGGTCCACACTGGTGGACTCTCCTCTTCAGTTCACGCCACAGGTTTTCTATGAGTTTCAAGTCAGACGACTGGGATGGCCATGGTGGGACCTTGATTTTGTGGTCAGTAAACCAATTGTGTTGATTTTGATTTTGTTTTGTCCTGCTGGAAGATCCAACCATGGCCCATTTTAAGCTTTCTGGCAGAGGCAGTCAGGTTTTCATTTAATATCTGTTTATATTTGAAAGAGACCATGATGCCATGTATCCTAACAAAATGTCCAGGTCCTCTGGCAGAAAAACAGCCCCAAAATATTAAAGAGCCACCACCATATGTGACCGTGGGCATGAGCTACTTTTCCATATAGCGACCTCTCTGTTCTCTGATCCCATTTCAAGCTCCAGTAGTCTGGCAAACTAAAGTGGCTTGAGTTTGTTTTTGGATGAGAGTAGAGGATTTTTTTCTTGAAACCCTTCCAAACAACTGGTTGTGATGAAGGTGACTTTTCTGTTTCTGGTCATTTTGGTGTCCTAGGCGAGATTCCTGTTGTTGAATCCCCCCATCATTCACCAAAACCATCCACACTTTCCAATGCCATAAAATGTGAGGAAACACTTTTGTATTTTAAAAATAACATTATTAGCATGATACAGCACAGAATGAAAACATATACTGCATGTTTAAATTATTTATGTACAATAACTTTTATACTTTTTTCTGTTGACTGCAATTGTTTGACAGGTCTACACTGGTTGTCACAACACTATCTTCAAAATATACTAAACATCATTTCTGATCACCGTCTTTCTCATAGCATTTTTTAAAAAATCCATATTTATTATGATAATAAATGCTTAAATTTGTTTTGGGGAACACATGCTCGGACACCTTGTCATTTGTGATGAAGTGCTAACAGGTGTTAATAGGTGGCAAAACAGGTCTTTACCATCCATAGACTAATTGTTGCATATTTCTTTTTCTTTTTCTTATCCTCTTTGTTCTTTTTGCAATACTGAGCTCCTGATGGCTTTGACCTTTTCATGATGAACGACCAGTAAAGCACTGTACATCTCTATCTCTCTTCCCACTATTACCAGGGATTCCAGATAAATACTTGCATGCAATCATAAAGTGTTGCCAGATTAAAAATAGAAAAAATAATAACTTATTATTATTATTATTATTATTATTATTATTATTATTATTATTATTATTATTATTAATAATAATAATAATAATAATAATTCTGGCGTGAGCAGAACCTGGTTGTTTGTGACGTCGGCAAAGTCTTGGTTGGTCATGTCAACAGGCATGAGCAGAAGCTGCTTAGTTGTGATGTTGGTTTCAGGCATGAGGACTTGTTTGGTCGCGTCAACAGACTCTGGCGTGAGCCTAACCTGGTTAGTCGTATCAACAGACTCTGGTGTTAGCAGAACCTGGTTGGTCGTGACAGCGTTTTTAGGTGTGAGCAGAAACTGGTTGTCCATATCAGCAGACTCAGGTGTGATCAGAACTTGGTTGTTTGTGATGTCAGCTTCAGGCGTGAGCAGGAACTGTTTTTTCATGACGTCATTGTGGGTCTTATGCTGGAGCTCTGGGAATGAGACCGCCTTGTGGGTTTCCTCCTGGAGCGCCACGGAGGAGGTCACTGCATTGACCTCCGGTTGGAGATCTGCATGTGAGATCACCTCATGGGTCTCAGCTTGGAGGTCTGAAGATGAGGTCACCACATTGACCTCTGTCTGGAGATTGGCAGAGGAGACCACATAGTGGGTCTTAGGCGAGAGCTTGGAGAAGGAGGTCATCAAGTTTGCCTGCTTGTAATAGGTGGTGTACGGCATGCTAGGTGTTTCTGTGAGGAAGGTCTCTTCCAACAGATCCTGGAGGATGGCCCTGGATTCTTGGCTGCCGAACACCATCACAAATAGTCCCACAAACTGAGTTACATTCTCCAGGCCCCTGGGTCCCATGGCTACTAAATGCTGTGCCCACTGGCAGGCTGAGCCAAAAAACCGGGACAACATGAACCATAGCCATTGATTCTCACTGGGCTTGGGGTCTGCTAGGCTTGAAAAATAGATGTGGTGGTCAACAAGAAAATAGAGAGAGTAGCCACAAAAACCCGTTATACCAATCTAGGAGATCTTCGAAAGTCCATTGAGGAAACTGGATCGAATCCAAAACTGGGATGGTTTGCTTGCTTTCCTTTTCATGACGTCTCCTTCATCTTCCTGCTGCATATGTGGCGAAGTATTCGTCATGTAATCCACATAATGGAGATTAGGACGGATTCAAGTACAGTTAAAGACTTTTATATGAGAGAGACAGGCAGACAAATGCAAAGCACGAGACAATAGTAAGGTCAAGAAATAGGCAAAGGGTCAGGCAATTGGCAAACAGGCATAGACAGGGAAAGGCTAGAATCGAGAACTAGAAACGAGAACTAGATCAAGAACCATGAAACAAAATGAGGAACAGGATATAATCACTTGGTACAGGGATACCACAAATACTTTGCAAAGACATTGTTCGAAAACAGCTTCTTTATACTGTTATACTGAAATTACATGCAGGTGTGCGTGAGTAGAATGAATAAATATTCTGGGAATTGCGCTCCATGGCGGCCATGTTTGTAGGCCGCAGTGCAGGATGAGAAATGTAGTCACTAGTTTGCTTTGATATGACATCAATGAACTAGGAAGTCCTGTTCCTAGTCACCCAGGTGTAGAATTTTTTTTTTTTAATATCAATGGGAATATACTCCTCATATGAATTCATATGGGTGCCAGTAATTGTGGCACACATATATTTAACTTTTTTTTCTTTATAAACCTGTGTTGTGTTTGCCATTGTTTGATATCCATGAGAGTATAATATTTTTGTGATTTTTAAAAAATAAGATCAAAAGGTCAAACAAAGGCAATTTTTCACAGCCTTCTTTACTCATGTTAACCAATATTAGTACCAATATTAGTGGATGGCACTGTATATCAGCACATACACCATAGTTACATTATGTTACAATGTACAGTGTTTGTGAAGGTGGGGTATACCTAATCAACTTAGTGTCCAAAATTGTCTAATTAAGTCTTTATAAAAAATTATGATTAACAGTTTAAGAAGTATGATAACTTCCTCCAAAAAAAACCAAAATGTATTTACCGAGAGTTTCATTTTGATAAAGTGAGCTCCAGAATTATTGACTTCCTTCCACAAAATGACCAAAATGAATATATTAATGAATATATTAAATAAATTACCTTGAGCTGGATCTTGTACATGGATCCTGTTCCACTCTTCTATGCAGAACATTTCAGTTTTACAATTAAAAAAAAAAACTA
>JAFFST010048608.1:0-11912 GCA_022414735.1 Noturus placidus
AAAGCGCCTATAGAATTATATTAAATGGAGTTGCAGGAGCCCCGAAAGTTGCGTCTTACTCCATCTCTCGCTCAGTCGGAAGTCAAGTTTGAGAGGTTTTGAAAAGAACATGAAAGTAAAGAAATGAGTAATCTGATGACTTTTTACATGCAGTATTCAGTAATGTAATCAGATTACAATTTTAAAAGTAGTAATCTGCAGTGGATTACTTTTTTGAGTAATTTACTCAACACTGGTCCTCAGAGGGTCTATGCATGCTTTTTTCTGTGCTTCTTCTTCTGTAATTTATCTTCTTTTAAAATTAAAAGACCCTGACTGAAAAAAGCTCGAAAGCCTCATGCCATTATCCTTTGTTCACTTTATATATGGGTTAAGGAGCTGAATCACACATCATACCTTATTAGACATACAATGCACTACACACCCATCCATCCATCTTCAACCGCTTACTCCTTTTCAGGGAACCTGGAGCCTATCCCAGGAAGCATCGGGCACAAGGCGGGGGTACACCCTGGACAGGGTGCCAGTCCATCGCAGGGCACAATCACATACACACTCACACCGGACACTTTAGACACGCCAATCAGCCTAACATGCATGTCTTTGGACTGGGGGAGGAAACCGGAGTACCCGGAGGAAACCCCCGACACATGAGGAGAACATGCAAACTCCGCACACACACCCCGGACCCTGGAGGTGTGAGGCGGACGTGCTAACCACTAAGCCACCGTGCGCCCCTTGCACTACACAGGTTGTCCACAATATTTTCAACCCTAGGAATTAGGAAGCAACAACCCTAATCCCTTTAAATAATAATAAAATAATATGGTGCACTACATGTGGTTGGAATTAATAAATCCACACCTTATATAGCATGTACTTGTTTTATTGCTTTGACATCACTATATCTGAGGTTTAACTGTATCGAAAAGAAAAGTAAGCATTTATTAATGAAGGATGAAAGGTTAGTTGGCATGTGAGAGAAAGTTTACTGATTTTATTTTCTAAAATAGTAATAAAATGGTTACATTTGGTATTTTTAAGACAAGATTACATAATGGTTATCGATCACAAAGGAATTTTTTGTGCTATAGACAATACAAAAAAACCCCCAAAGAATATATACAAAAAAAAAAATAGAAATAAATGAATGTTCAAAAATAATCGCATATTATGGAAAGTTTATATCGAAAAATAAGACACTCAGTCAGGACGAATCTAAACATGTAATCAAAATACAAATGGACAACATTATGATGCTGTTAAAACGTTAACATTGTAATGATTTTAATGTTTAAATTCTCGTCATTGTTGTTTTTTTTTTGTTCAGAGTTGGTAGTTTTGTACTTTTTTATTAATATTCGCTCCTGTGAATGTAAAGTCTATTTTTGTCCTTAAAATAAAGGACATTTTCACCAGCAATACTGTATTACATCAATCCAAATAGCTTGGCACAGGCAGCCATTTGGGAGGCAGCCAAAAGCGTCCGTGTGGGCGGGGCTTTGTGGGACGGCGCAAAGTGTTGACGTCATTGGCGCAGTTAGCTCCGCCTTCCGGAGACTAGAGGACGGAAAAATACCCAGGACAAAAAGAGAGAGAGAGAGGGCGAGAAAAGGGACGCTTTTTCTGACAAAACTGTGCAAAACATTCATCACTTGGCATGATGAGAGGTTAAAATCACTTTTTAGGTTGTAATAGGCGATTTATATGGAGAGAGAAAGAGGGAAAATATCTGAAAGCGGAAAACACTTCCAGCGGCGACCCCAGTGTTTACATTTTTGGAGAAGAATAAACAGGATATAGAGGGGGAGAAGAATAGAGCGTTGAAAAGATATTTACAATCAGAATGGTCTTATATATGTACAATGTGACACTGCTGGATTTTCTTTGGAGCTAAAAGGCTCAATAATAGCTCGGATAAACCGTATTACATCTGACCTATAATCCACACACACACACACACACACACACACGTTCAAATTACACTAGCAGCCAGGTCATACACCTCTACATACAGTTATATAGCTGTATAAATAGATGTAGAGGTATTTATGAAGCTCATCACACTGAAAAGAACAGAATGATCCTAAATAGAAGATCTATCAGATCATGAGTCTGAGCTGGGTTTATATAGAACGCTATAATGATCGACAGCAGATGATGTATCCATGTATGGCAAAATATTTTAACACCAATAATTATTTATTTATTATTTATTTTAATAAATATTTTAAAGCCAGAAATGCTTCAGTGCATCTATGCATAATGTAATGAGGATGTAATGAGGGGGAGAAAATATCCACAAGAACACCCCCCCACCCCAAAAAAAATAAATAAATAAAAGACAGGCATGTATCTTACCTGCCTTTGCTGAAGCACCGATAAAACGTGTAAACGTGTGGACGAAACAGTAAGAAACACGACAAAAGCCTTCAAGCCTGGATTCACGAGCGTTTCTGTGAGGTAGTGTTAATGCACCAGGATTATATTCACATGAAAATATAACAATAATAAGCCGAAGATTAATAAAAAGGCTTTCTTCTTAGAAGAAACTTTTAAACTACACGACAGCTAAATGTGCAGTCTTTATCCTTGTGTTCTTCTCTTGTTGTTGTTGTTTTTTTAGTTCCGTTTTTGCTGCATTTATATATTTGTCTTGTTTTTGTCCTGGCTGTTATTGCTTCGCCCAGCTGATCCGCGGATCACAGAAGCTCAGAACAGCTGATCGTGACGTCACGAAGCACGAGGCCACGCCCACTGCCACCGCCCACAACGTGTCCATGAGCCAATCATGTTGTTACACAAGTTTCCAACGAGGCTCGCGCACAATAAAAGACGAGACAGGGAGGGGGAGGAGACAGGGAGGGGTAGGGAGGGGCGGGGCTGTAATGGATGTGTTTACAGAATGAATTTATACACGATATCAAGTTTTATCAGTGTTATTATTAATAGTAGAACTAGTTTTACTAGTGATAGAACTATTCACTCACCAGCCACTTTAATAGGAACACCAGCTCATTCATTGAATGCAATTTATCCAATTAGTTCATCAACATCACAATGCATACAGTTATGCAGTTAGGGGTCAATAGCGTCACTGAATGAAACATCAAAATGGGGGAAATCAACGGAGTTTAAATGGTTGTTGGTGCCTGTCTGTTCTTACTTTTAGAAACTGCTGCTCTCCTGGAATTTTCACACTCAACCTAGTCTCTAGAGATTACACGGAATGGTGCAGAAAACAAAAAACATCTAACCTGTGGGTGGAAACGCCTCATCGATAAGGGCGGTCCGAGGAGAACAGCCAGACTGATTTGGAAGGCTAACTCAAATAAGTACTCTTTACAACCATGGTGAACAGAAAAGCGTCTCAGAATATGAGCTACACCATGACACCATGTCGGGTTCCACATGTGTCAGCCGAGAACACGAACCTGAAGCTACTGTGGACACGTACTCACTAAAAAGATTTGAAAAAAGACCAGGCGATAATTTCCTCCATCTTCAGCGGTCGTTGCATAAGCATAAGCATACGACACGCTAATAAAATAATGAGTGAATTAAACATGCATATAATTTATATACAATCATATCAATCAATAATCGCCGCCCCCCCCTCCACTGGTTTTCCTTAAACAGCATGAATTCATTCATAAATTCATTACTTCACTTTATAGTGTAAGTTCATTTAGCATAAAGGTGACTCTACAAATTCACCAGGACAATCCACAGCTTTAGCCCATTTCACTAAAAGTCAGCATATTGAATTGTTTGCCACATTGTACTGTATTATTGACTGACTATTGAACCTTGAATACATTGAAAACCATTACATTTACATTTATTCATTTAGCAGACGCTTTTATCCAAAGCGACTTACAAATGAGACACACTCACACACCAATGGTAGCAGAACTGCCATGCAAGGTGCTAGCTTGCCATTGGGGGCAACTTAGGGTTCAGTGTCTTGCCCAAGGACACTTCAGCATGGGATCACCCGGGCCGGGATTTGAACCACCAACCCTACGATTAGTGGATTAGTGGACCCGCTCTACCGAGCCGCCATTACACTTCACTACACGTGTTTCTTCATAACCGTTACAAGCTTTATAATTATTATCATGTTATTAGCATAGTTTCTGTATTTAATATACAATATTAATCATATACAATATATAACATTATGCACTGAACTGAATTAAAGATGATAGATTGATATGATAGACTTGGGATGACAGGATGTTTAAAAAAAAAACAACAACAACAACCATGGCACCAAAAGGTCATATTCAAGGTCATATTCTTCCACATTAACATTGTATATAAGGCAGTGTAAGTTTTTTTTAATATAAATTAATGATTAGTTATGTGCAATAAGGTTTCTACAGTGTTGCTACAAATATTTAAATAAAAAGTTTTCGTATAGTATTTTTTTTAACAAAAGACATTGCCACAAAACAGCACGGAAGGTGGATAGAAATAAATAAATAAATAATAATAATAATAATAATAATAATAATAATAATAATAATAACGTAAAAAAGAAAAACAAAATAAATGACCATATGTTTCCTTTTCAACCTTCCTGATCCTGGTCTGTTCCAGTAGTTCTGTGTGAGTCCTGTCTCTTTAAAATGTTTTTGTAAATATTGCTTATGTCCCGCCCCTTTTCCCTTACTGTAGCGCCACAGCAGTGTTTTAGCCAATCACAGACCATGATATGTATGCAGCACTATAGCAACCAATAAAATTACAGGCATTTGAAAGCTCTTGACTGGTGACTTTGTTTCTTAGGCATTTTTTCTTTTTATTTATTTATTTATTTATTGGAAAGAAGCTCTATGTATCTTGAGAACTAAATTATTTTAGTATGTTAATATTATCCAGATACTCTGATACTGAAATTATTAGCACACAAAAGTCTGACTGCACTACCAAGAACTTTCTATTTTGTTAGGAAAGACTAAGAACATTTTACTGAAGTAATATTTATTATGCCAGAGCAATGGTTCCTAGCTCCTAGCATGAAAAGATTAGCATTGAATAATCAAAAAATAGAATGCTAAATATAATATTATAGCTTAATTTCACAAGATAACATCACAAAATACTGTCTTTTTTATACTACTACAAAAACAACAACTTTTTGTTGTGTCTCTACTAATAGATAATAAATAAGTACACATGAATTTATATACTTTAAAAATAGAATCTTAAACACAATATTACATAGGTTAATTAAAATAAAAATTAAGACTATAGACAATTCACTTGCATTTAATTTCACCTAAAGGCATATCAAATAATCTGCTATGTTTATTACCATAGTATAAACAATAGATGTTTATTTACTAATATTCACACATAAATGCATATAAAAAATAGAATTTTAAATATACAGGTCAATTAAAATAATGCTAAAAAGTAAATTCACTTTAATTCACACAAAGAAATGATATATACACACATAAATAAAATACGATATTAATATACAACTATAACAATATATTTTTGCTGCTAATTAATCCAGTGAATTTCAGCATTAGATGATAAATATAATATTAGACTGATCACTAATTGACATATATTTATGTACATATATTAACATGCCTCAAGAATCACACACCGAAGTCAAATATTGTATATATGAAGCTGAAATCGATCTAAATATCCTTTCATACATATTTATTTTACAATGTTTTTTAGACTAAATTGTTGTCTAGCATGACTAACACTCATTAATTAAAATTCACTTGGTTAGTCCATCCATACTGCTTTTACTCAGTAAATACACACTCATTTGGGCATTTATCTGTGAATAACGATTGAATTAAACTCTATTATTCATTTCTAATCCTGATTTGATCACTAATTAGTAGTTTGTAGTCTCAGAAAATTAAGTGAAGACACATTAGTCTGGACTGAAACTCTGACTGTGCTGATTTCAGTCATCTGGATGTGTTTACGATACGTCTGACATACATACATGTCTGAACACACATTCTGATAATGATCACCTTTCACACACATCTTTACCACTGTGTGTGTGTGTGTGTGTGTGTGTGTGTGTGACCAAGAAATTTAATTATTAATGTTGCTGTTTTTTTCCCCTTTGCTCCACTTTTTCATGATACAGCACACTTCACTTTAACAGGTTTTCTCTGATACAAACAACTCCAGAAATATTGGCACCCTTCATGAAAATTAGTAAAAATGTACACATTTATTATACATTGCACATGTTGTTTATTAAAAACAGGTGTTTAACGGTAGACCTGTGTGGTTAATGGTTAAAAGTAACCCACACAGCCTGCAATCTTCTCAATAATATATATAAAAAACAAATAAAATAAAATTTGAGTTAGTGTGTGCCAAATTATGTATGTTTATTTTTTATACAAAATTTTTTTTTTTATACAGTTACCGGTGTAAAAGTAGTTTCAGAGTTGTGTTTATTTTATTTAAACACTGTTCTATTGTAGACATAGGGCTACATTCTGTTGAACAACACATTAAAACATTGAACAATGTTTTTAGTCAGGCCATGTCCATATCCTGAAAGCTTCGTGTGTGTGTGTGTGTGTGTGTGTGTGTGTGTGTGTGGTATGTTTTTTTGAGACTCACTGAGAGAAAACACCCTCATGACTCAAAAGAGTGCCTCTGTTCCATCAGACTGTATCAGTGTAATGTTTAATACCAAGATTGTACATCCTTAGTTCTGCTCTCGTCCATGCCCTTTCTGAAATTTGAAAAATGCATGTTGAAGGGTTGGCTGAAAGTGTGGGTGTGGAGGCGGGGCTTCGTGTGTGACAAGTGTACAGAAACAAATGAGAGAGATAAAGGGATGGTTAGTGGCTCATACTGTATGCCCTGAAATAACAAAGATGACTTTATCTACATTATTTACATTATATTATACCACAGTGCCGTCGAATTCTGCATTCTGATTGGTTCAAATAACAGCAGCTCTGACTGTACTGTAGTACAGGTTTATATTAATGCGCTCGTTCTAATACGTTATTGTTTCTATATAGTGACATCTCGTTCACAGGGATTTCTCTGGAGGATGCTCCACATGAGCAGATTAAATGTGTGTAATTATTGATATGGGGATTTCTGTAAGGAGAAATATGTTTATTGTTAATATGTTTATGGAAGGAGTCTCCAGTGTCAGCAAAGAAGCTGTAACTTTAAGGAGTTTGCTTTACAGTTTCTCAGTAACATAACAGACTGTGGTTTTGTTTGTCATATTAACTTCGAGAGAGCGAGAAAAGAAAGGCTTGTGTAACTATTAACAGACAAAAAGTATGATGTGTTATTCTTTCATAAATTTAAAAAAAAATGGTTAGTGTTGGCAAATTGCTGTGGTGTAAGAAGGATCAAACACTTCGAAATTTGCTTTTTAGATGTATAAACATTTTTATATTCTATTTTTTACATTTATATTTAATTTTATTTGACATTTGTGCATTTTTTTAAAAACACACCTTATTTTTGTTGTTCTTTTCTCCACGTCATCATTTACTGATCCATTTGTATACTACTATATTAGTTCTTAATCATTTAATTGTTACTACTTAATTGTGCAGCACTTTGAGCTACCACAAGTATGAAATTAAATGCTCTAAAATGTATTATTGTAAAACATTTTTAGGCCACGCCTCTGAACGTATTCAGATGCCAAGGAAGAAAATGATTCAGGTTCAAGGTGGAGATATGATAGTTTGTAACAATATATTTGTTGGATCTGTTTTTAAGTGTACGTCACGGTCACTTTAAAAGGTCTTTAAAATCTAAATTACCAGGACACCTCTAATGGCAAACATATGCCGGGAATACTCCGCGGGTGGATCAGAGTGTGTGAATAATGAATATACCACATCCCTGACATTGTTTTTACTACACAGTTCGTGCCTGAGCAGGTAATGAGACATGCTGTATCTCCTGTGTGACCCCGTCTCTTCACACCTGAGCTCACTGAGGAAAAATGAACAGCGGAACAGGAAACCTGAGTCTTGTACCTGCCATGCATGAAGGTGTTTCAGAAAAATCAGGTGAAAAAATGTATAGAGCTTTATGCCGCTCTACTGCGGACACTGGAGACTCCTTCCGTAAATATTAAATAAACACATTTCTCCCTACAGAAAGCGTCAACATATCAACAGTTTACTGACCTTTTAAAAATCTGTTTAGGTGGAGAGTCCGCTGTACAGTTCCCTATGAACGAGTGGACACTATAGAAACCATAAGAGTCTCCTCCCACAAGCTCATTGTATCCAATCAGATTGTATGCTCACCCACAATGCTACTGTAACCTACTGGACCAATTAATACAACCACGACAACACTGTAACCAATCAGAAACCAAGTTCCCACCCACAATGTCACGGTAACCAGTCAGAATCATCTGTTCGGAAGATCCCAGAAAACTTCAAATGACAGCTTCACATCTGTTACTTAGTGCTGACACCGGAGACTCCTTCTTACTGAAAACTTACACAATTTTTACGTGAAGCGTCCGGGATACAACTCCATGTGAACGAGCTGTTACTAGAGAAATGATAACGTATTAGAACAATGGCATTAATCTAAACCTGCGCTATTGCCAGAGCTGCTGGTATAGAAAATAATTCGACACCATACCAGAATTGGTATAAAGCTACTGTAGGTATTGCTAGTGAGATAGATAATAATTTTAAATACTAAGATCCACTACAATTTGGTAAAATAACAGTGCTCTATGGAGGACTGTGTTCAGTTCAGTCAGTGCTGAATCTTCCCACTGTGGTACACGATATTCAGCCCTGAGCTGATCAACCAGCTGAGTCAGGTCTCGGTTATCAGGTGCGACACAAAACCCCCAGCTAGCATTTCCTCGCTCTCTACAGGACACAGCGTAAGGCCATTACCATTAGTGCCCGAGGTGAGAGCAGTTCTGTCCTTTCTAATAATGACAAAGGTTGTGGAAACCTTTACCTCGGGTGCTAGGACCGCGAGCAGGACAGTGAGGACTTCTGGACCTACAGCGTGTTATAATGTTAATCTGGAAATTACGAAGGCCGTCATTACGTTTATAAAACTTCAACAACGTGAAGCAGGAATCATAATCCAGGTGTGTATCTCCAAGAAAAACAGAATATTCAGGTTGAATCAGACTCAGGAAAGTCAGGCTGGACGTAACGGTCAGGATATAATTTAATATGCGTATATTTTATTGCATTATAATATCTAATTGTGATACTTTATAAAATATTGAAAGCTTTTCATTATTTTCAGTGTTCCATCCATCCATCCATCCATTTTCTGTACCACTTATCCTTCAGGGTCACGGGGGAACCTGGAGCCTATCCCAGGGAGCATGCATGGTGCTGAAATCCAATATCAGAAGACATTTTTACAGTTCAAATTTAAAGTTACAGCTTTACCTCTGGCGGTTTCAAAGTGCTGACACTGGAGACTCCTTCCATAAAAATCTTTACAGAAAACATCACCATATCGACAACTATACACGTTTGTCTTTGTTAAATAAGAACATTGTTTATTATTCTGCTTAGATTACCCAGTCCCTCCAGCAAAGCATAGATCATAGAAATTAAGGTGAAATCAAGCAATAGCTCTGCAATATTCGGAGATGTGTCACGTGACGTCATGACGACAAGCGTTCGGTCAAACCGTCTTCGATTCACGTGCGTCCAATGTGGGTACATCTAAAAGGTCTCGTTCACTGCCAAACATCGCCGTGAAAGAGCGTGAGAAAATATGATTTCGGCAATCCGAGTAGTTTTCCGGGAAAATAAAGGACCAGAAAAAAATTGGAAAATGCCGTAGCAAAATCGAGCGTTTTCGGCTGCAAGAATCGTAGAAAAATTCCTGTATGGTCTGATTTAAATCCTGTGACTGTCAGAGCTGCTGTAATAGATAATGAATCAACACCTTCCAACGAATTCTAATCAAGAATTCAACAGCACTGTGGGCAAGACATTTCTGATTAGTAAACAGAACTGAATCTCTGATCTCAGCACAATCTGAAACAGGTCACAGAAACACTAAACATGGAGGACATCTTGTTCCAAGCCAGAAAACGTCAGTGTGTTTTGTTCTTCCCTGGCTTTTGTTCCAGCTCGGGCTCTGTACGATTTTATAATAACGACTAACGAGGAAAAATTCCTGCCGTTCTCCAGCTGAATGTGGAGGATTGGAAAGTGGGTGAAAGGTCAAAGAACAGCATTGGATTGTGGGATTGTTACAGATGCTCATGAGATGAGATGTTTGCTCATGGCTATAAGACATGACTATAATTAGTTATTCTGTTTTATGTAAAAGTTGTTTCGGCAGATGCTTCACACGAAAGGGAAATCCTTTATGTTTTCAGTAAGGAGTCTCCAGTGTCAGAACGTTGTTACAGAGGTAAAGCTGTAACTTTAAGTTTTCTGGCATCTTCAGGACAGAGGAGGAAGTTTGTTTCCGATTGGTTAGAGCTACTCTCCTAGGTGGTAAATGGTAAAAATAAATGGTAAATGGCACACTTATACGTATAGCGCTTTTATCCAAAGCGCTTTACACTGGTTCTCATTCACCCATTCACACACCAATGGTAGCAGAGCTGCCATGCAAGGCGCGAACTTGCCATCGGGAGCAACTCGGAGTTCAGTGTCTTGCCCAAGGACACTTCGGAATGTGGAGTCATGTGGGCCAGGAATCAAACCTCCAACCCTACGATTAGTGGACAACCCGCTCTACCACCTGCGTCACAGCTGCCCCGTTAGTAATGTTAATATTAGCACATTAACACAAATATGTGTGCATTTGGTCTTCAGTATAGGATCCATCAGTATTCTGGAATAAGGTTTTTCCAGGTGAGTCTCTTCTCCCTCATACCAAAAGATCTTCGTGTTCTTCTAAAAAGTACATGTTGGACTGCATATAAACAGCAAGCAAAGCGCTGTTTAGAGAGCGAATACCAGCACTTGTTATGTCCTTGTCTCCTGGTCTCTGTTCATGCCACCTCAGGAGCTCTCTGAACCCTGCAACTAAAAAAATCCTCCATGGGATTTCCAGATAACGATCCGAGCAGGAAATCGGTCTGTCCTGGGGGAGGAGCTTCAGCTGCCCCGTGACATAACACCATCTCAGAGTGTGTCTTAGAGGAAAGGAACAGACACGGCTCCTGTATAGTTATTCCTGAGGAGCCAGCGTTTATACACTTTGACCCATTTCACACTAAAACGTCTGAACATTCTTCTGATTATCCGCCTGTGAGAAATGCGTCAGTGTGTGCTTTCCTGCTCTTCATCCAGCATCCAAAAATATAAATGTCTCTCTCTCCCTCTATCTTTCTCTGTCCTTCTTGGTCTGTCTCTCTCTCTCTGCCTGTCTGTCTGTTTTTCTTTCTGCCCCTCCCTCTCTCTATCTCTGTAATTCGGTCCCTCTCCATTTCCCTCTATCATCATCTGTCTCTCTCTCTGTCTGTCTCTTTTTCACTCTTCTGTGTCCTTTTCTCCTGAACCCCTCTCTTAGTCTCTCTCTCTCTCTCTCTCTCTCTCTCTCTCTCTGAGTGTTAATCAGTGATAAGGCTGAGGCCGGAGCGTGCTGTCGTATTTAAACCCCTTTCTGTTTATCGCTGTGTTCACAGTGCCGTATCATGAGGGGAACATGTTTCAACATCGTCCTCATTTAGCAGTTGCCCACACTTAGCTTTCTCTCTCTCTCTCTCTCTCTCTCTCTCTCTCTCTCTTTCTCTCTCTCTCTCTCTCTCTCTCTCTCTCGTTCTCTCTCTCTGTAAGCTTTACCTCGGTCTCCCTCTGTCTCCCTGTCTCTCTCTGTCTCCCTCTCTCTCTCTCTCTCTCTCTCTCTCTGAGTGTTAATCAGTGATAAGGCTGAGGCCGGAGCGTGCTGTCGTATTTAAACCCCTT
>JAFFST010048608.1:27569-43031 GCA_022414735.1 Noturus placidus
CCAGTAACACCCCCCCCAGCAAGATCTATATATGATTCATTTATATATGATTCTTTTATATGTAATTTTACATGTGGTTCATTTACACATGGTTCATACCCCCCCCCCCCACACACACACCCCCATCATCCCCGGCACATGTCCCTGAGATCTTAGCCACACATGGAATCATTAAAACCTCTTATCACCATAGGGCACCTGAGGACCTGACTCCATTTGTGTATTTGTGTTTGAGCCGTAATGTTTTGACGCAGGTTGAGGGGGGTCTTTAAGGGTCTTTAAGGATCCAGAGGTCATTAAAGGAAAATTCCAGGGCTCCCTCGGAGAAAAGTTTTTGGCCATATGGTAGAGCTTAAATTCCAGAGGGGGTCAGCATGCAAGCAGCACGTCTACAGTATCTTATCTTCACCTGCTGAGGAGGCCAGGAGAGCCAAGCACCTCCCCCATGCACACACACACACACACACACACAGACATTACATACAATGCTTAAAGAAGCACCCAAGGGTCCGTAGGTCGAGCTGCGCTGCTGGGAATAGTGTTTATTCCATCAGTTGTGAATAAGTTGTATACAGTGCTGTGCAAAGAAATGCTGTAGAGCAAAGATGGCTTTGAAAATAATGACATAAAATGTTTCTACATTTAAAAATTTTTACTACAAAGTGCAGTAAATGGTTTAAAAAAATTGAAACAAAGGTAATATTTGGTGTGACGACACTTTGCTTTAAAAAACATCAGTAGTCCCATATCAGTAGTCTCAAGTACAGGGTTTTATTCAAATTTTATAAAGAGATGAGCTGTACATGTTATGGAACATCTTGCAGAACCAGCCTCGGTTCTTCTGGAGACTTTGACTATCGTACTCGTTTCTTATTATTGAAGTAAAATCCAGCAGCTTTCATAAAGTTTTTTGTCTGAAAAGCGTCTCTTACCACGTAATACGCTGATTTCTTTACTAACATACAGACATTTTCCTTAACATTTCATTTTGCGCTAGAAATTTTATGCTTGGAAATCTGAAATGTGTTGTTTTTTGGGGTTTTTTTTTGTACTGATTCGATGATGTAGAAAATCGTATACCACAGTTCGTAGTAAAAAAATATACTTTTATATATACAGTATACAAATTTTTATATATTTACATTTACTTATAGTTTGAACACACTCAGGTAAAATGTAGGTAGAATATACTTAGGCGAAAACAAACTAGCTAAAAAGGTGCTTAGCTTAAACAACAAAAATACTAAAATGCATACTAAACTCTACAACTAAATTATTTAAAAGATATATTAATATTTTATTAGAAATACCTATACTTGGCTAAAACATATTTAGATGAAATGTATTTGTGACTAAGCTTGCTCAGATAAAATTCGCTCCAGTAAAATGGAGCTAAAAACATACTCAGGTTAAACAATCTTACTTAGCCTGTCTCTCAAGGATTCCGCGATTTTGCGATCGCAGAAATTAACGAAAAATCAAGTAATTTTACGCAGATTCAGATGTGATGTCATCACAACGAACATTCATCCCAAGACGCCGGAATGCGAGCACACCTAAAATGTCTCGTTTACCAAAATACATCACTGCAAAAGACGGCACACAAAAATTTTGTGCAATTGCAATTTCGCCGATTTGAAAACTCTGCTTTTTGAAAAAAGAAAAAAAAAAACGCAGTAAAATAACATCAAAATCGTTTTTTGGCCGCAACAAGTCCTACACGGATGGATCAGCTATCATCATGAACACCTAGCTCTAACCCTTAACCTCAGTAACCAGTAGGAAAAACTTTGGTCTCAAATATCAGATTTTGTGTAAAAAAAATAAAAAGTTGCCCTTATGGGGACCACCCAAATGTCTCCACAGGCTCGGAATTAAGATTTTTAATTATATTTTATATTGAGTTTTTTAAATCTTTTATCTAAAAAAAGGCAAAAGGTTTTAATTTGGATCCTGCGTTACTACTACTCAGATCTCACACTCTCTCTCTCTCTCTCTCACACACACACACACACACACACACACACACACACACACCCTGAAAACCCTGTTAGATCTCGTAGATGAGACTCAGAGCTGACTCCAGCCGAGGTGTTTACAGGCCCATAATTTACCCTGATGAGAGACAGCGTACCATCTACAGAGCACTGGCATTTATCACAGACAGACCACAGACTACTTCAGCATGCCTGTCCTTAACGAGTCAGGATGTCCAGAGTGAATCATACAAGTTCTATTTCTGTGCATGTCTGTTCCTCAGAACAAGTTTGTCATGTGTGACACGATTGGATCTTTCACAGTGTTAATGACTGACAGTGTTTAATCCACCATCAGCACTCATTTACATCAATTAACACACCAACACTACAGCACTGATGGCACATTGACATGCACGATATGCATGAATGTGGTTTATAAAAGAGGCCTATACACACACACACACACACACACACACACACACACACACAGACACACACCTACACAAACACACAAACACACACACACACACACACACACACACTGAATGCAAATCTTCCAAGTCTGGTTTAAACTTGTTTATCTTAAACACAAATGAAATGATTTTAACAAATGACAAAACAAATTTTACATACAAACATCTGTCTTAATTTATTTGCTTAACTTTGGGGAACCAAATTGGAAAAGCACTATACTACTATACTACAATCAGCACTGTTGAATTCTTGATTCTGATTGGTTTATATTGCTGTGCTCGTTATAGGAATATGTTATAATTTCTACAATAACAGCTCGTTCACAGGGACGTGTACAGCGGATGCTCCACATAAACGGATAAAAATGTGTTTATTTAACATTTATAGAAGTAGCCTCCAGTGTCAGAGGTAAAGCTATAACTCCTCTAACATCTTCAGGAGAGAGGAATTTATGCTTAGAAGAAAAGAGAGGCTGATGAGTAAACGACCGTTTATAGCACTATAACATAAGTGAGAACAGGAAGTGTTTCAAGGACGGTCCACAACACTGAACGGAACTAGAATGTGACTCAGCATTACAATTATTATTATGGTAAAAAAATCATTATTAGCATTTATTCACACTGTTTTAGACCAAATAATAAATTAAGGAATTAAATATGCCTAAATAAAACTATGTTTATTGATATATTGATGATTGCTCACTTCATAGTATAGGGTACTGGGCAAAAGTTTTTTTTTTTTTTTTACAAAGATGCAAAGTATACAGCAAAGAAAACTCAGTTGGTTTCAGAGAAAAAAAATCAAGGTGTTAGAATGGCTCAGTCAATCACCTGACTCGAATCCAACTGAATGGATTTAAAGACAAGATGTTTAGAAGAACGGGCCAAAAATCACACCTGAATGCTGCGGCCCATTCATTTCTTCATACAGGAAGTGTCTTGAAGAATTCATTACAAACAAAGGCTTCTCCACGAAGTATTAAATCCATTTCAGTTAGCGTGTTCGAGACTTTTTTTCCCGTGTCATTACTTTTTATTACACATAACTTTATTTATGGTTTTTAATGTTTTGATTTCTTTATATGTGTGGATTACTTGAGTTAATTCTGATGTCTGGTGAAAATTTCATGGGAATCACCTCATTGGAAATATATTTACTAAACAAAATGTTGACGCGTCCAATACTTACTTCCCTCTCTGTATATTATCTATTATTATATAAGAGTATACATGAATAAACAAGACACACACACACACACACACACACACACACACACACACACACACACACACACACACACACACAAATCTCACTAAGACTTCATTAACTTGCTGTAAGAAAGTGAGTGAGAGAACACGGCAGACCGGCGGTCGTGGATGAGCGGCTTGTCTCTTCTTTGAGTAACACAAGACAACATCTGTTCTTCATGCAGTACATTTTTACGCTTCTCAGTCATCCTGGTGTCAGGGTCAGGAGGTCACACTCGGCCCGGACAGAAAATACGACCTGTGGCTGTTTTCTAACGCAGAACGACGGGCGTAGCACTGAGTCACATTTACAGAGAGGACAGATTCAGCATTGTCAGTGAGATGGGCTTTACAGCAGGGCTATCTATAGCTACAAGCTACTAGAAATAGGTCCGTATTAAATATGATGAAATAAAATTACTGTCAGTGTATAACAACATAACAAGTTTAAGATGTTTTTGTTTAACATGACTTCCTTGAGAAAGGATACAACCCGAGCAGCTAAGCTTCCCGGCCGTAAAAGACTCCTGAACGGATCGAAGTGAATTTGAATAAAATTCAATGCAATAGTAATTAATATGCGTATAACGGTGCATTTAACCAGAGGGATTGAGCTAGTTAGGAAAATTAACTAGCCTTATAGCACCTAGCAAAGCAAAACTGTCCTTCGTAGCTACCACAAAATTTCACGCATGGCGCTTATCCATATAACAATTTATTATTTATTTTTTTTATAGCTTTACTGTTGATGCAGCATTATTTTTTTTCTCCTTGTTTATATTACAGATTGCAATGCAGACTGATCTAGTAATTTTCTACAGCTTTGTCATTTTTCTTCGCGATGTTTCATGCATTAAATATGAATCTGAGAGCAAAATAGGACACACAGCAAATTATAAAACAAATAAAACACGTAAAACGGACAGAACTGTAAACGAATAGCTTCTACAAGTCACTTCATAAATCTAGTCTATACTTTGAATGCTTTTTTGAGTGTTATTTTTAATCGCATCCATGACTATAAACCATAAATTATGATTTTTCAATATGTAGAATTTCCTATTATAAGATAAGAACCAACCCAAATACACATTATTTCTAAACCAATTCCTAGACATTTGTATTGCGTTTAAGCTGGAAATAATCAGGCTGAACTATCCAAACAAAATTTGGATTTTTTTTATATTGAGACCACCACAAAAGGTGGTCTCAATATATTTCAGAACTTTTACCTGTAAATTTACCTGTTTTATTTTACAAACCTAATGATAAACTATTCTAATATTACACTCTTAAAAATAAAGGTTCTTCAATGGTTCTTTACAGCACCACAGGTTCTGGAGAGAACTTTCTTCATGTCAAGAACCATTTTTCAGCGTATAGGGTCCTGGATTTGAGCTATATGGTTCTTTGGAGTGTAAGGAATTTGTTTATGTTTCATTATAGGTCCTCCAGAGCAGTGTATTGGCTCTTCAAGGTTCTATCATCCCTTAACATGTTAAAGTGAACCCTATAAGCTTCTTTGTGGAACTGGAAGAGGTTCTCCTGGCATCACTGTTAAGAACTTCACTTTGGTCCCTAGCTAAGTTTTTTTTTTTTTTTAGAGAACTTATGATAACAGTTCCTTGTGGCACTGCAGTAAAGGTTTTTTTCTAATGTGTAGGTCTTTTTCTGTAGCACCGTGGTCCTAGAGGAAAGTTGTTTTGTTTCACTGTGTACTGTACCAGCTGTATATGCTTGAAGTGAGAATAAAAAGCCACTTGAATTGAAGAACACTTTGTGGGTTCTTTAAAGCGCCAGTAAATAGATGGTTCTCTAAAGAACTTGAGAGTAAAAGGTTCTCTGTGCAACTTAAAAGGGTTCTCCTAATGGCATAGGCTGAAAACCCCTTTTTGGTTTATTTTTAAGAGCGTAGGCTTGTTATTAAAATGTGTACTGTAATATTTTGCCCATTCGTAGATCCATAGTGCTTTTTATTCCTGAAAATTTCCAACGACAGAAAGCATTAGCTCCAAATTGACATTGTTTATGTTCATGTTATTTACACATGACTTGTTTATTGAGTTATTCTCTTTCCTCAGTGGATGAAAGGCATCGTCTCTGTGCGACCTGTAGCTCTGTTTTCTGAGGAACATCCGTGCAGGAAGCTGTCAGCGTGAGGGCGTGTCCCCCTGCTGGAAGACAGAAACGGCCAGCGGCGGAGAGCCAGCCTCATGCCGAGTGTGGAATGACGTGATGTGGAATGAATTGCAGTAAAACCGTGTTGAACATCGACAAATAGGGTTTTGTTTGTTTTGGGTGTTTTTCATGCACCAGGCCTGAGACTTTTTGAATCACATTTTTGGACTGTGATTCAACTTGGTAGCATGTCAGGCTGTTAATAATGTTAACTGTTGTTTAACAACTGATCTATACACTGAAATTCATGCACTTTAGTAAATCCGGTTGTCTAGAAATGTGCGATTCAGTGAAACTCTTCAAGATTATAGAGCCTTTATGATGTTGTGATGAAATTCCATGTTGTCTTTAGACCACCATCCCTTCTTTTGAATTATTTATAGGTATTTTACCTTCGTATGCATCTTCTAGAATCAGTTTTAAACACAGTTCTGTTGTACTTGGTCTTAGGATTACAAATTTTAACACAGAACTTTGAGATTCAAATGGAAGTGTGCAACAATCGCTATAAATTTAGTATTTTTTATCTCATTTAATGATTTTAAATCCAACATTTCTAACTTTCATCTTTTTAATGAGGTTTGTAATATGTTTTACTCAAACTTTTAAATTCAAATCACGCAAACTTTTACTTTTAGTAAAACATTTTGTCTCGGTAGAGTGTATGTTATAACGTGTGCTTGTGTTGCCTGTTCATCAGTTATATATATATATACATATATTACACGTTTAACTTGAATTGAAGGGACATTTAATTTAGGAACATTTTCTAATCTCAATATCAATCGGAAATGACATCATCATTGTAAACTGCAATAAAACTATTTAGAGTGTTTAATATTCAAGGTTCAGAAATAATAAGCTGTAATGACTCTGAATAAATATGATGCCCAATGAAATATTCGCATTAGTGCATAATTATCATAAAATTAGTATCTGAATGAATTTTTAGAGAAATTGAATCTAAATATTTGTCATACTGCATGGGATTTATATAGACTTTCATTTTTATCATGCCACTGTAACACTTTAATTCCCCCATGAGAGGATAATAAAACTTTATCTTATTTTATACTACTGTATAAGGTCACATGACCTTAAACCCAACATTAGAGATTTCGCAGTAGCCTAATAATAATAATAAAATAAAAAAAAAAAAAAAAAAAAAAAAAGTTCCAGCTTGTGTAAAAATGAGGCCCAGGGTGAAATCTCAGGAATTTCTAGGCTGTAGTTTTCCACACTGAACACGACTCTGTTATATGTAATGACTTTTACAGCAGTTTGGCTCCTTCTGACCTCCTGCGACTGTGTGGCGTCTGAATGAGTGCTGTGTGTGTGTGTGTGTGTGTCAGAGAGAGAGAGAGAGAGAGAGAGAGAGAGAGAGAGAGAGAGAGAGATGCAGTTTGCATGTGTCACACTAAAAACCCGTCCGGGTGTGAACGTCTCAAACGGAACGGACATTGTGCAGAGCTTGTGTTTCCCCAAACCGTCCTTTACATGTGAACCAAAACACACACTAAAGACATGTGTATCAGTATACTGTTATTTTATTTATAACCCTGTAATGTGTAGTCTGTGGTCTGAACACGTCCTCTTTTAATCATTAATAAGTCTATAAATGAAAACACCATCTGATAGTCTATTATATGGTTTCAATATGGTATGCTGTTTTAAAAATGAGATATTTGTTGTAACCATTGTTATTAAATCATTTTCATAGTGGAAGACATGAAACTATCATACAAACAGCCTGCTATTAATGTCCCGTTTAATCTAAAATATTAAAGAATATACTATAATATACCGTTAAAGAAAAGTCAAATTGTGTGGGTTTTTTAGGTGAATAATCTCCCAGCATCTTAGTACGTGAAAATATCTCGAATATAGTCAAATCTCTCTTATAATATTACAACACAACAAAAATATGACTATTAAATCTATTTCTAGACTTTTGTTTATTAAGTTTAAGCTCGAAATAATCTTAGTTTTATTGGCAGATTGTGAAATTGTAATGGTAAGTATTTATTTCCAGTACGAAGAAATATTTATCAATATAATAAAACAAATTGGGTCTGGAGCTTGAGGATGATTACTGGGGCAGAGTGTTAGATAATATACGGACCACCACGTCATGTGCTAGACTTAGTTTCATACAATTTAAAGTGGTCCATAGAGCTCACCTCTCTAGGAGTAAACTATCTAAAATATATCCCAATGTTCCTGACATGTGTGAGAAATGTAAACTCTCACCGTGTAACCTGATTCATATGTTTGCACTCTGTCCCAAACTACAGAACTTTTGGAACTCCTTTTTTAAGACTATGTCTGACATTCTTAGAATCAATTTGGAGGTGTGTCCTCTAATTGCCATCTTTGGTGTTTCTTCTCAGTGTCAGCCTCTGAGCCATAAACAAGCTAGTGTTGTTGCCTTTGCATCGTTGCTTGCTCGGTGCAGAATATTGTTGTCTTGGAACTCTCCACAACCCCCCTCTATATCAGTCTGGCTTAAAGATCTAATGTTCTTTTTGAAGCGGAAAAAATCAAGTACAACATCAGAGGTAGCGGAGATTCATTTTTGGGAAAATGGCAACAGTTTATTACCTACTTCAAGGATGTACCCACCCTGGAGGTAGATTAAGGAGAAGTGGACGGTCAATACTATCCATCTTACCCCCCCCCCTTTAAATTTCTTTAAATTTCTGTTCTTTGATTCTGTATGGATTTATGAAAATAATACGAAACATATGTAATTGAATCACATGTACATGAATCATAAATAAATGACTCATATGTAAACATTCCTGGGTGGGGTGGGAGGGGCTGTTATTGGGGTAAAAAATATTGATTCTGTATTGATAATAGAATAATATTATTATATTATTATATTATTATAATATTACTGAATAATATTATACGGTTCATAATAAAACATAGTAGATATATTCGATAAATAGTTTTACCGGCTAAACTGAAGGCATATGTTTTTTTTTTGTTTTGTTTTTCCCCCTCACATGATTAATTTACTCTAACATTTAAGACATGTGGGTTTTGTTTTTGTTTTTCACATGACATCACAGATGTTTAACTGAATTAAAATGTGAAATTTCATGGTATAACATGCTGCAAAGCACCTTCACGTGTTTTTCCACGTGTGGCTGCATATTACTCATATAATCCAAAGTGGAAAAAGGTGAAAACGTGTGATTTTTTAAAATTGTACTAGTTTATTCGCCTATTAATTTGTAGATATAAGCCCATATTTATTTTAGAATTGACCTATTTCTCTATTTATTTATAGTGAATGTGTTCAAAGAGCAACAAGTTTACTGATCAGAAGGTCAGGGGTTCAAGCCCCAGTACTGACAAGCTGCCACTGTTGGGCCCTTGAGCAAGGCCCTTAACCCTCTCTGCTCCAGGGGGCGCTGTATCATGGGCTCTGACCCCAACTTCCTGACATGCTGGGGAATGCGAAGAAAATAATTTAATTGTACATATGTATATGTGATCAATAAAGACTCTATCATTATCATCAGCACACGCCACATTCAGGCTTGTCGCTCATCATCTAAATGCAAGACTGATCAAAAAGGATGATAGAAGGTGTAAATGTCGTTACCCATTGAACCTGTACGAGTGTTCAATGAGCCTAATTAACACACCACATTCCAGCCTGATGGCCACATTGACTTGGCACAATGCACTGGAATGCAAATCACAGAAACATTGGTGTGTTTTGTTTCTAAACCAAAGAATCAATAGTGCCAAACTGCACTAGTTTTATTCACGTCTGTTCTAAGTGTGAGAATAATCATGATGCGTACGAGTGACTGAGCTGACCCTCAGCTTACACCCGGCCTCACTGTGGGTCACAAGGCAATACTGTTCGGTTCATTTCGATCCCTTTATCTGGCACGAACAGCATGGCTTTTCATGCAGCACCAGACGATTCATGTAGTGTAGAAGACTTGAATGGAAAGCATTGCTTCTTTGTTAGAGAACGGGGAGCAAAACCACAGGAGGTTATCTTCCCTGCACCCGTAAGACTTGCTTTTTAGGAGGGAAATGAATTGAGCATTGTACAGAGTTATTAGCCGTAGAGCTAGTACATGACATGCTTAATTTACTGGCCATGTCAACCGATATACTCAACAAAAAGAACTCATTACTCATTACATTTGGAGACAGAACATTAACTATCTACAGAGAACAAATTAATATATAGCTTAGGCCTGTGAGAGAATGTGTGTGTGTGTGTGTGTAGGTTGTACATAAATGTCAGTATCATAAATACCAGTTATAAATAACTCACAAATAATCAGAAATCATTTATACCATTTTTAAAAAGAGCTTTTAGGTTGTTTTTTTTTTTTGAGTATAGCATAAACATGAAATATTTGTCCTGGTACTGAAATGATTTAATATAATATACTCCAACAGAGGGCGCTATGGATCCAGGGACTTAACTGCTTCTCAAATTCGATCAGTGTTGTAATTTGTCTCCTTTTGACTCTCATTTGTAGCCAACCTGATTAGTTTTATTGTTTATCACAAAACACGAGGTTTAAACACTGAGATGTAATTGAATATAGTGGATTGAAATATTTGATCAAATAAACAAAGCCAGACGTTGATCTCATGCTCGTGGTGAAGGTTGGTCAATGAACAGAGTGGAAAAGGTTTAGTTTTAGGATGCAAAGCTATAATAAAATTGATTAGCTTAATCTGGCTTGGAATGCACCTTAAGTAGGCTAATGATCTCTCATTAATGGAATTTGTGTTGATCGGTGGTGAATAAGTGTTGTGAGTGGAGGCATTCCCTTAGGGCACCTGCAGGACATCATATCACCCCCTAGATCTTTAACAACCCAAGGATTCTATTGACTCTGGATTAAAGATAGTCACTTTAACCCATTTTCATCACCACTTTTTCCACCAGTTTATAACCAAACTCTCTTTACACCTAGGTTCATTCCACCTCAAACCATCTTTCTACATGAAATAGTTTCAATCGCAAGCTTGGTCCATCCCAAAACCAGTTTCCACCAGTCTAGAACCAGTTCCACAGCAACATCCCTTACCGCAATACTACAACATTCTGTGGAATCTTAAAGCACCTATGAAATAGCGGGAATTGTTCAAAAGTAGCAAGAGATCATGATAAAGTGATGGTCAGTAAACATGTGTGTCAGTGAGGTAAATAAATTGTAAATACAGTGCCACAGTGTACATTTTCCTAAAACTGTGTTACTGTACAGTCTTATAGTGGAAGGTATGAAGGACTTCCTGTACCTCGGTTCCCGTTTTCTCCATCCAATTCAAAACATTTTACTACCCTTAAACCCTTTCTACCCAAAACTCATTTCCACCCCTCACCTCAACATATTTCCACCCACTTTCCGAGGATACAGGAATAAAGATGGCCCCTTTAACATTTTAATTTTCACCTAAATTAACCAATTTATCTATCCATTTCCATCCAGTACTCCTATACCCCCAACTTATATTTTACCTTAAACCCTATTTTTATCCTAAACCTTTTATAGCCCAAACTTTGCCCATTCCAAATCCCATTTCGAACACCTTTTAAACACTTTTAGAACCACAACCACATTCTGTGGAGGTCAATTTAACCTTCTTTTCAATAAAAGCACCACTTTTTCCACTCAAACATTTTTTTCCACTCAAATCTTCATTCTATCCCAATCCATCTGTCTATCCCAAACCCCATTTTCTCTGTCTAAAACCTTTTTCACCCCAATATTCCTTAATATACCTCAAACATCTATTCTCTCCAACCACTTTCTATAGAAACTAATTTCTACAAAAAAGATCACTATACCCCAACCTCTATTCCACCTAAAATAATTTTTTAACCGTAAATTAATTTCTACCTTCTTAAAACCCATTTCCACCCCACACATCTTTCCTCCTCAACCAATTTCTAGCCCAACCCATTTTCCACCCCAAATCCGTTTCCACCCACAGTTCGAGCCCAATCACTTTTCTACTTCAGTCATTACTCCAGCCCCATCACTAACCAAACCCATTTCCACCCAAATCTCATCCAAGCCCAGCCTGCTTTGAGCCCAGCCCCTTCCAAATCCAACCCCTTCCACCCCTGCCCTGCTATATGAAGAAGCTGCTCTGAGCTGAATGGGTGTACTTTAATCACACATACCACAGAATTCTCCATTCACTTTGGATACAGAGGATATTCTAAGAGGACCTTGTCTTCTTTCTTTAAATCTGGTTCGTAAGTTGTTGTTTTTTCCTCCAGTTCCAACTTTTTCAGAACTTCCACAGTTCTTGGAGGTTGATTCCTGAAGTTGGTTGAAAACTTTTTTTTTTTTTTTTGTGCAGCTGCTGTAAGACTGCTGCAGTGGATTCACACTGAGGAGGAGAATAACGGTCATCAAGCTCTCAAGATGCCACGTTCGTTTTTGGTGAAGAAGTATTTTACAAGCAAGAAGCCGAACTACAGTGAACTGGAGAGTCAAAATGGTAAGTGTCAAACTTTTCCAAGCTTCTACAAGTTCGCTCACGAAGGTATTGCCTTTTTTGCAGAGTGTGTGGGAGTGTGTGTAAGTGATTTGTTGCTGATTTTATGGTAGAGGAATGCTTACGGTCATATTCTTATTCTTGTTGTGAATCCTTATCCAGTAAGAACCACATCCTTGCCAGTTTGAGTAGTAAAAAAAAAGAAACGGTAAGAATGCACCAACCCAGCTGCATTTGCATGCAGAAATTAATATTTGCATTGCACAACCTGATCAGCAAGTAACTGTTTTTTATCAGCTATTTTAATTTTAATTTTGAGGTCTAATTAATGCATAACATATGTGGATTCCTGAAGGGAGCAACAAACATCTCAAACGAGGATTTTTTTCCCCCCTCAGCAGAGGCTCTTTTCTACTGGTGCTGTTCCTATGCTGCAAATTACATCCTCCTGAAACTAGTTTAGCACTTAGAGAGAGCTGCAGTCCTCTGGCACTCTTGTGTCAATAAGTGGTGGAAATAAGACCCATTACCCCATAGTTGGTGTGCATCCAGAAAGTCCACATAAACACACACATGCATACATAACCACACAAACCCAGCTAATCTAATTCATATGAAGTCATGTCCAGATAGTTCCACTGAAACTGAAATATGTCTTTGGATTATTGTGGAAGGGTTTCAGTGGAACTAAATTCACCCCGAGGAAGCTGTGGCGACGATCCAAAAGCCCCCATGGCATTGTGGGCAAACTCTACACTCTAAATAATCAAATCTGACTGCCTTTCTTTGTGACAAATCGACCATTTGACTGTAACACGATACCAGAGCATCAAAACAACTTAACCGTTTAACTAGATTAGGCCAATGTGAACAGCCACCTGACTCTCATTTTTTCCCCTACTCTCCCTCTCTTTTTTCACCAGGTCCAATCTCCGCCATGGTACCAGAGCGCTACCCGCTTGCAGAACTACCGACCAAAGAAGACGGCTCTCTGGTGACCGCATACACTTCGGCTCTTGTATGGACGACCAGCGCCCTTCCACTTTCCTTCCCTCCTTCATCCCCGACCACACCGCCCTCCATCGCACCACTGGACCTCAGTTCTCCATCCAGCTCGGGTGAGGAAGATGAAGGCAGAACTTCTGACCCACCGAGTCCAGATCCTTCGGACCGTTTCCAGTGCGCTCACTGCGGGATTTCCTGCAGCAGCCGTGCCGCGCTTTCGCGCCACCAGCTCTCGCATTGCAGCGCAGGCACCAATGCTAACCTGGTCGAAAATTCCAACATGGCCGACAGCACAACAACAAGAGCTGCCTTCCGGTGCAAACACTGCCCCAAAGAGTACAACAGCCTGGGAGCTTTGAAGATGCACATCCGCTCACACACGCTTCCATGCGTCTGCACCACCTGCGGAAAGGCGTTTTCCAGACCATGGTTACTCAGGGGCCACATTCGTACACACACTGGTGAGTGCCTAGGAAGTAACATAGAAGTAATTAGCATTATGGAGATGTTTCACACTTGCTAACTTAGCAGTAATTAGCATAGCTGATCCAAAGTAATTAGCAGCTTATAGTTAGATTCGAAGCAAATGTACTAACTTGTTCCTGTATAGCCTTGCCTTGTTAGCGCTCAGACGATATTTCAGCATATTTTTAAACATATAACATTGTTTTTCTCTCTCCAGGCGAGCGTCCGTTCTCGTGCCCTCATTGTAACCGGGCTTTTGCTGACCGCTCTAATCTGAGAGCTCATCTTCAGACCCATTCAGAGGTGAAAAAGTACCAGTGTGGCACCTGCTCTCGAACCTTCAGCCGCATGTCACTCCTGCATAAACACACCGTCTCCAGCTGCTGCCCGACAGCCTAGACGCTCACACACAACCACCCACACACTCACAATGGAGGTGGGGGTGTTAGCAATGGTTAACCACCGTCCTGTTGACTGTTGAGTCTGGTCCTGACCTGGTGGATGAACTCAGGTTAAGGGCGAACATTTATCTGCTGGAAAGAACCCCAAAAATGTTTCTGAAGTGCCTTATATTGTGTTTCTTTTTCTTCACTGGGTTTCATACCGGACAAAGACAGATTTAGGCAACATCGCACAAATGCTGCGAAATGTTTTCCTAACCCAGTTCGATCAAGGTTAACGGGGGGGTTGTGTTCTGCAGTTGGGCCATGTGCCTCATTCTCAAGATGCCCATCGGTGCCGGCTGGTCCGGCCTTTTCCTTTTGCGTGCAGCTGCTGAAGAGGGGGAAGTGTGTGTATGTGTGTGTGTGTGGTGCAAAGGGGGGGGGTATCTCTCACCATGCTCCACACACACTTTACAGCGATGTATTGGGACAGCTGTGTGAGCGAAGGCGGCGTGTCGACAGACATTTCAGTCCTGTAGATCTTTCCACACTTCTAAAAAATGAGCAATAAATGCTGTCATATTGTACCAACACTCCTCCCTAATGCATTTTATTTCCAAACATTTGTATCACGTCTCTGAATGTGTATTCTTTTTCTTTTCTTTTTTTTTTTTTTTACTCGAATATAATGTAAAGTGTGCACTAAAGTGTTGCAAAGCACAACGATTGTCGGAGAAAATGACGCTATGGAAGATGGACCGTTCTTTAAACGATTTTTTTTTGTTTGTGCCATCATTTGAAAATAAAGTGAAATAAATATTTTTTTAAAAACTCATTTTCATTTAACCAGCTTTATCTTTAAATCCAAAACCAAAAGAAACTAAAGATGGGTTCCAAGAACTTTTGACTTATGCAAAAATAAATAAAATGCTGCGTTGGTCCATGTAGACTCTTCAAGCCATAGTGAGATATGACCTAATCTGCCTGTACATGTGCCTTTTTTGTTTGTTTTTTTCACACTGTATATATATATATATATATATATATATATATATATATATATATATATATACACACACATACATATATATATATATATATATATACACACATATATATATATATACACACACATATATATATGTGTGTGTGTGTGTGTGCGCTTAGAATTTTATCTTTCCATCACAGACAAACATGTTCTATCTTTAAATATCTACATGTAAAATAGTT
>JAFFST010048608.1:43051-54293 GCA_022414735.1 Noturus placidus
TATATATACAGTGATCCTGTAACAGAGATGCTCTGCAATCACTCTTTTTTTTTAATTCAGGTCCATTGTATCTCCATTTGACTTTTTTTATTATCTCCATTTGAAGTGAGTTTTCAATAAACTAATTTATGTTTGGATAAAAAAAGAAACGTCTGTTCACTGTGTGATGTGAGTAAATACTGATGAAAGGAAGTATGACAGCACTCGTTGTAAGGCGTGTGTTTGTGTGTGTGTGTGCACAAGAACGAAAGACGTGTCGATGGATGAATGGAGCACCTGCACACACCTGTCGTGCTGTTGGCTCTGGGATGCTATAAACTAACGCTAATGACACAGTACACCTAATGTTAAGGATGAAAAGAGGCAGAGAAACTGTAGAAAAAAGACCTGAAGAGGAGGGATGTTAAAGTATGGAGAGAGAGGGTGAGGGTGAGAGAGAGAGAGAGAGAGTTGGGAAAGGCGCAGCCAGCACCACGCTAACCAGTGCATCCAGACTTGAGCTCTTCCTCAACACTGCAATCGGTTAAATATGGGAAGCCCCAACAGGCCGAGGCTCAGTCCTGGCCTGAAGTCCAGGGGCTTTCCTGGTGTAGGACGGCCTCCATCCCTCCCTCTCTTCATCCCTCGCGCCATATCTCCCCCCTCTTTTTTCACCCCCTCCTTTCCCCAGAACCACATGTTGGATCTACAATGCCCTTGTGACCTGAACACTGACGCCAGCCAGTCTTGCCGGAGTAACGATGCACTTCCTTCACCGCTTCGGAGGCAAGGAGTTCACAGATTTTGTGTGTAATAGCTTATTCCTACACACACACACACACACACACACACACACACACACACACACACACACACTGTATATATGTCAAACCTGTACGTCCTGTTCAGGTCATAATGACCTGATTTAGATTGTAGCTAAAAGTGGAACAATACTGCAGATCATTTTTCCTGTGTGGCTTATTTTTTATTAGAAATCATATATATTTATGTCCATATTGACGTAAGTAAAAATAAAGCAGCATGTATCAACTTTTGATACAAAAGCCTCTTGTTACTTCACCAGGAAAGTGTGTATAGCTATACAAGGGAGGGATAAATAATATACCAAGAAGGTGAAAGTACTTTTTACTCAAGTAAATGTGCAATTATAGCTTTACTGGTAAAAGTCAAAAGTATGCTGTTGAATTCTGGACTCTGATTGGTCAGAAGGTGGTGATGATTTTTTTTATAACAGCAGCTCTGACAGCAGCACGGGTTCATATTAATGTCATGATCACGTCATGTCGGAAAGATTGTGTTTACGAGTCGAACGCACACACATGAACGCCAACACAAAGTCGTAATTACGAGTGAGAAACTCTGGATTTTCTGTGAGGTCCGAGTCGGGGGGCGTGTCAGAATGGAAACAATGGATGCAACATTTGTAACCGATGCTAAACATGTTGAAATTGAATGTTTACTCGTCTAAGAAGCTGATTTCAGTTATTATGTCTCCGGTTTATGCGGCGAGTTCTTGAAAAACAAGCAAAGCGGTTAACATTGAAGACGTCGCACAGGCATTTTGTTTATAGATTTTTAGCAGTGACATGTCTTTGTCAGGCTTTTTTATTTATAATAAAGCTAGCTAACTGCCTGCACAAAATACGACAGCGGTGTACAATTACAATATAATATGCAACGATAAAGTTTACAGTGGCTTCGTAAATTGATTAAAACCTTTCAAAAGACAAACACAGCTGATGTGTGTTCTTTGTTCTTCATTTTCTAGAAATAGAGTTAAAAACCCTGCTGTATGTTTCTGTAGTTAATTAAGAGAATTTATACCGCCATCTCACTCTGACCAAAGTGACCTGACTGCACCTGACGTCGCAATTACGACCTCCCGACTCGTAAATACGACTTTCCCAGGACGATTTGAACGCACAATAATATGTTATCTATTATATAGTAACAGCTCATTCACAGGGACTTGTACGGCAGATGCTCCCCCTAGTAATAAACTTATTACACGTGTAGTTATTTAAAGAAGATGTTTATTCATTGATTTGGCGATATATAGAAGCAGTCAGAGTTTTTACTATTATATATATATGCTTGAAAGTTTGTGAATTTTCTAGATTTCTGCATAAATATGATGTAAAATGTCATCAGATTTTCCTAAAAGTAGATAAAGTTAAACCAGTTAAATGAATGAGACAAAAAATATTATACTTGTTTTTTCTTCCCCCAAACATAACGCTTCTCATTCAAAGCAAAAGCTCTATTTTGGTCCCCTCTATCCATTAGACTTCTGGCTTGTCCATGTGATCTTTAGCAAACTGCAGATGTGCAGCAGTGTTCTTTTTGGAGAGCAGTGGCTTTCTCCTTGCAGTCCTGCCATGCACACCATTGTTGTTCATGAACATTAACATTATTTAAGTGAGAGAGGCCTTTAGCTGCTTAGAAGTTACCCTGGGTTCCATTGTGTCGTCATGGACTATTACACGTCTTGCTCTTGGAGTGATCTTTGTTTCCTTCATTTGTACAAAATCTGTCTGACTGTATATTGTTGGATTTCCAACCTGATGAGCATCAACAACAGATTTTCAGAGGTCCTCAGAAATCTTCTTTGTTTGTGCCACGATACACTTCCACAAACATGTGTTGTGAAGATCAGACTATAATAGATCCCTGTTCTTTAAATAAAACAGGCCGCTCACTCAGTCCTGATTTCAGTCAATGGGATGACAATCACCTGACCCTCATTTCACCTTCAAATGAACTACAAATCCTAGAGGTTTACATACTTTGCCACTTTTGTCACCGATAGGTAATATTGGATAATTTTCCTCAATAAATAAATGACCAAGTATAATATTTTTTTGTGTCATTTTTATAATTGGGTTCTTTTTAGCTACTTTTAGGGCTTGTGTGAAAATCTAATGATGTTTTAGGCCATATTTATTCAGAAGGGTTTGCAAACGTTCAAGCACCACTGTTTGTTCGTGTGTGTGTGTGTGTGTGTGTGTGTGTGTGTGTGTGTCTAAGGCGAACAGAGAGAATATGTACTGATTTCAGAGATTGATGTGGTCGTCTTGCACTGAGTCAGACGTATTAAACACGCTTTGCAGACAGGGGGAAGGGAAGAGAAGCTCAAGGGGAGCTCAATTCCCTTCAGTCTGGGGTTCATGTTCTGAAAGAATGTGCGTGGGTGGGCTAACGGATGACGTAATGATGGTTCTTCAGAAAAGAAGGGACACTTTTTGTTCCCCCGCTGAAGTTAAAACAGCACCTCTTACCTGTAGCAGAGGGATCGTGTCTTATTTGAGCTGCGAGCGAGAAAGGCATCGATGCCCATCGTTTCTGAGAAGCTGCCAGAGGTGCGTATAGTGTGTCTGTCAATAATGGAGCTGGAATGTCACATTAGTCAAGGAGCCCATGTGTCACACTTACAAAACACACACACACACACACACACACACACACACACACACACACACACACACACAAAGAGTTAAGATCTTTAGATTGGTCCCACAGCCATGAGGTGGCTTCTACACTGACTAAACCTAAAGCACGCACCCATTGCAGCTGAAATATGGCCCTAGTGTTTCTGCTCAGGGATTCGAGGGGGAAAGAAAAAAAAATGTTTCAGGCTATATTTAGAAAGGTTTTTCCGCTGACTGTGGGATCGGGAGAAAGAGCAGGCGCAGAAAAATTTCTTCAGGAACATCGACGCTGCGTCCAAAAACCATGCATTATGAATTTGATATTCGTCTCAAAGCACATCAGTCCATCCCTCTAGAGCACCATAGCTGCACTTTACACAGCGCTGCACTTGCAACACACCATTTTTGGTCTCGTGAGCCAAAAAGGAAGCTCAGGGAGTGTATGCTGACCTAGTTTAAAATAAGGGGATGATTTTTTTTTTTCCTCCTCAGCCCACCCCCCCCCACCCCATTATCTCTGTCTCCCGCTCTCTTTTCCTTCTCTAGCTCCGTACGAACCCTAGCTCCTAGACCTTGGGACACAGGAAACGGCTTGTCAGCTGCATATAAACAGCGGCCATTTTGCAGCTCTGATAAAAAGCATCTGGGTGGAGTAGCACAGCCGACCCGCATACACAGAGAGGGAGAGAGAGAGAGAGAGAGAGAGAGAGAGAAAGAGAGAGAGAGAGAGAAGGCTATCTAATCCAAGTCTCATCTGTCACTAGCACTGATGAGGTAAACGTCGCAGCCTACATGTGGATTAGCTTAGCTTTTCATTTACACAGGAAGAGCCTTCCTTCTAGCCGACATTTAAACTCTTTAATCCTTCTAATTTAAATAGCACTGCTGATGTGAAAGAAATGTGTATCTTGTTGCAAAAAAAGAAAAGAAAAGAAAAAGGAAAGCCATGCTAATCAATCAAACAGGAATTATCATGCTAATTCAGAAAAAAATAGGTGCTAATGTTTAGCATGATAACTAGCACTTCTGTACTCAAGTCTTTTAAGTCTTCTTTGAAGGACCTAGATGATGTAGTGGAACTTGTAAACTTATTTTAGATCTAAACTTAGATTACTAAACTTCAGTGATATGTTTACATATTTATATATTGACATTTACATATCTCTCTTTTTTTTTTAGACTAGCCGCTCAGAAGAGTTCCAGATTAGGTGTGGGCTCTAGAACAAGCCCGGGCATCTTGTCTGTGGAAAAGGGACGCTCATTTAAAGTACATAATGGGAGCTTTAAATAACACTATTTGCATTTGTTTGTACCTTGAGGGTACAGAGCTTTCACCAGTGAGCCCATGTTTAAAATGTTCTTGTAAAAGGAGTAAATAGGTGATTTATTTATGGTGTTTTTAGAAAAAGAACTAGCCTGAGCACAATGTAAGTGTTATGCAGGTAACAACGCTGTTCAGTCCTAGCTAGCTAAATAATTAGCATCGCTTGCTCTTGCACTTTAGATTTGATTTATTATGATCAGTAATAAAGATTGGTGTAACTCTGGTGATGAGGAGGTTGTTTGTCTACGCCGTAGATTTAGATGTAGAAAATCTGCAGGATTTGAGACCTCGGGTACAGTGGACCGTCACATCACGCACCATCGAAAGTCGCAAAAATAGACATACTATTGTTCTCGCTTGGAACTCAACATGATTGGACAGGAGGTTAAAAAACAGTGCTTGATGTCACTCTGAGTTTTTTTTTCTCACCATGGTCACAGATCTAGATATGAACACTAAATATGAATCTAGATTTTAGTAAATATGCTTCGTGAGAAACGATGATTAAAGTCCGATTTGAAACAGTATACGTGACTAAGACGTGATTAAAGTTACACATTTTATATAAGGAATTGTGTAAAAGCAGTATTTTGGGACGTTTGTTTTACCCTCGTGTTCTATACCCTGGATGTCTAATGTTACAGTTTGGGGCATTTAGGGAATGGTATGATCTTGTTACTATGGTTAAAGGCAGTATGTAACCATAGATAGACACTTAGGAGGCAGTCAAGGGCATGTTTAAGCTCTGACGTTTTTCCAGCTTTTGTCTGAACCTGTGGTTTGAACAGCTGAGTCAGTGAGAGCTCTAAACGGAGGTAGGAGGCTTTCAGCTATGCTGTCAGAGATCTGAGTGATGCTTTGGCCATATGAGGCTCCGAGGAGGTATGATTGTCTACTTTGTCTAGACGTTTATTAATCATGAGTTTTATTTATTTATGCAAAGTAACTGAGAAGTGAGGCAGAATCAAGGCCAAGATGAGATAGAGCAGATGAGAGTTAATGGACTTGGTAAATGGCCTAAGAGTGAATTTGTGGTTAAAGACCATCTCAGCTGGGGGTGTGTGGGGGCGGATGGATGGGCAAGTTGGGACCAGACGCTCTGAGGTTGGCCCATTAGCACCTGAAACAACTGGAATGTTAATTTTTATCCCGCAGAACAGTAGGCAGTTTGCCGCTATTTTCAAACAAGAAGGATGTATCCATAGTAACTCGAGGTATAACGGTGTACTACAGGTTTGAACCCTCCTAATCTATTTTAAGGCATTTCCACATGTTTAGTCATCAGTGGTTGAATAACAACACACATACAGCGGATTATGTACAGGTCAAATAACACGTTTCGTGCAGTAATTGCACTATAAGGTCAAGTCGTCATTATCTAAACGGCAAATGAACGAATCCCTTGTGTAGTATGAACTGTCATTGTCAAGTTCAAACGTGCGGACTAGCAGCAAAAACAACTATAAGTAACAGCCAATAAGACTCAGAGGAAACTAAATTCATCTGCTGTCATGCGGAGCAGATCCCTGAATCAGGTTTATTGTCCATCTATATGTGTGGCCACTAACATCTCCCTAACCACTCCACGTTTTTCTCTAATTTCTTTGTTTTTCTTGCGTCCTTACATAATAGTAACAAAGTCATACAGTCACATGATGTGAGAAAACAAGTTTCGGGGCTCAGACATGACTCGGAACGTTCGTAAGCTTCATCTGCGATTGACTGTGTAATCTACACACCAGAACAACTGATCACAAGCGATTAAAACACAACAACACAATGAAATTCCATGCATATCTATCCCTCATACACCACAAACAATGTCTCGCTTTTCATTCTTACAGTTTATATATCCTAATGACACTTCTTTACTCAAATCCTCAATCTGCAACACACAGTATAGCAGTGTATATATATATATGTGTGTGTGAGTGTGTGTCTCAGGTCTAGGATGAGCTAATAGATTGCGCATGATGTCCTCGAGCTGTTTGGAACAGGAGAGAGGGATGATGAAACACATCAGCGGAGGGAGACACATGTGAGAAGAGGAAAAATGTGGGAATGGTGGAAGAATGAGCGTCATACTTGTGGCTTTTGTTCTGCGTGTGTTGATGATGGGTTTGTGTTTCACCATGTGGGGGCTTCGACTCACAACACACAGGGGAAAAAATGAGAGATATACAGTTTCTAGTTTCTACAGTATATGTATAGTTAGAACACAGCTTGGTTAATATACAACATTTTCTCCTGATCCCAATTGTAGGCGAATAGCTAGCATGTTCAGTGTGTGTCATAGCATTAAGGCTACATGTGTTTCTTTATCCTTTATCCTGTCCATCTATCATTTTTTTAATGCTGTAAACGTAGTTCGCTTTAAAAAATATATATAAATTATATATATGTTCCCATATCACAACCCAAGACACAAACTAGCTGTTATCAGTTAGCTATGTTATATTAGCATTAATCGATATTATTGCAATAGGAGGTTAAATAAACTCTTTTTGCCTAGTTAATGTTGCTATATTTTACTATAAATTGCTGTAAATTACATTAAATTAAATTCCGTTTTCTCTCCTGGTCAATGTTGCTATCTATCCAGCTAACTGATGGCTAAATTATATTAGCATCAGTCTAGCTAAAATACTCATAAATTTAGGTAATATCATATTAACTATCATTTTATTCTCCTGGTGAATATTGTTAGCTATCTAGTTAGCTTATCTTGCTAGCCTGTAACACAACCTAGCGTTTTTTAAAGAGCTATTTTGATTTTCTGGCTAAACTTTATTAGCATCAGTCTTCATTACTGCACTACTATCTAACTGGCTATGCTGCACTTAGCTATGGTGTTAACATTTTTTGAACCTACCATTTTTTGGTCAATGTTGCTAACTAAAGTATCACTATAAATTGCTATAAAATTCACTAACTACCATTTACTTTCCTGGTTAATGTTGCTAACTGTCTAACTAACACTGGATTTAGCTATTAGTTGGCTAAGTTATATGAGCTAAGTAGCTCACAATATTAAGTTTTACTTTAAACAAATTAACATTTGTTTGCCTGGTTAATGTTGCTATATATGTCTAAGTACATACATTTGGGTTAAATTATATTAGCTAACATTTTCCCACCTGGTTAATGTTGCTCTCTATCTAGCCAAATGTATGGTTCTCTATCAGTTTGTTAAATTGCATTAGCACCAGTTTAGTAATATGCTTATCATACATCTGAGTTAAATTACATTGGGTACCATTTTTCCTCCTGTTTAATGTTGCTATGTAGCTAGCCTTAGGGTTAACTATTATTTGGTTCAATTATATTTATGTAAATTTAGCTAACCTGCTCATCATACATTTGGGTTAAATGACCATTCTCTGTCCTAATGGTAGCTGGGTGTTGCTAAGTGTTGGGTTATATATTATTTGGTTAAGTAATATTAGCATAAGTCTAGCTAATTTGCTCATCATATATTTGGGTTAAATTACCTGTGTGTGTTTTGTTTTTTTATCCAGCTAAGTATACATATGGTTAGCTGTTAGTTATTTAAATTAGATTAGCATCAGTCTAGCTACCTTGCTCATCATACATTTGAGTTAAATGACATTAGCTAAAAAACTTTTTTATTCCTGGTTAATGTTGCTATCTATCTCAATAACAGTAGGGTTAGCTTATTTTCCTTGCTAGCTTGTAAGATGCCCTTCGCCTTAAAATATTTTGTTAGTACAGAAAGTAAAATAGGCACAAACGTGTGTTTTATCCATATGGTAAAAAGCTAAACAGCTGTAATATACCCATAGCTAAAACAGCAGCATTTTCTCCAAATGTTCTCCATCAGAGAAGGAGACCTCCAGCAGTGTGCATTTGCTGTAATTACAAACCTTCTGCTTTCTCATTACGACATCAGAAGCTCCATCTGTAATGTAAGACAACTTTCTTTAAGAGTCGCACATCTCAAAGGAACCTAAATCTGCATGGAGAGCGCCAGCGTGTCATGACGAGGCCTGAGGAGGAGAAAATAGCAGGAGAAGTGAATAGCAAGGCTGTAATTAGCTGAGTTAATCAGAGAGAGTTCACACAGGAGGAGGAGGAGGAGGAGGAGGAGAAGGCGGAGACGGGCAGGTGGAGGCAAGGCACTGATTGTTGTTTTTTGCTCAGGAACTCTGAAGTTCAGGGCGTATCCTCTCTGTGTGTGGTGCACCTGCTGAACGGGAGAGAGGGATCACCTGCTCTCTCTCTCTCTCTCTCTCTCTCTCTCTCTCTCTCTTTCTCAGGTATTCAGACCCTCAGTAGCTGGAGGACGTGCCGAGAAGCGCAAGGTGCACTTTTGTTCTCTTGTCTGGACTTGCTGATCTAAAGCTGCCGCTAACGCAGATTTTTCCTTTGCATACCTTTAGAGATAGAGTGACAAAGAGAGAAAGAGAGAGAGAGAGAGAGAGAGAGAGGGAGAGACTGTGAGAGATAAAAGAAATATAAGAAAAGAGACAAGAAGGGAAAACAATAAAGAAAAGGACATCAAGGCATATAGATAGCTAGATAGATAGCTAGCTAGATAGATAGATAGATAAATAGACAGATAGATAGATAGATAGATAGATAGATAGATAGATAGATAGAGACAAAGTGGGAAAGTAAGAAAAGTGAAAGAAGCAAAGACAGGATGGAGAAAAGAAGAGAAAGAAAGAGAGAGAGAGCGGCAGACTGTAGGGAAGGAAAGAAAAACTGGAAGAAGATAGCGAGAGATAGAAACAGACTAAGAAAGGGTGGGAGAGTGATACAAAGAGACAGGGAAAGAAGAAGGTAGAAAGAAAGGATGATGTAAGAAAGAAAGAGAGAAGAGTTAGAGGAAGAAGAGAGAGACAGATAATGATAGTGAGAGTGAGACAAGAGATAGAGAGAGACAGAAAGAGAGAGATAAAAGGACTGATAGAGCACATAAGGAGCACAGATTGAACACACACACACACACACACACACACACACACACACACACACACACACACACACAAGGCATTTGATGAGGAGATAAGAACAGCCGGCCTGAGGGTGTGGGTTTCAAGCAGGTGCAATCACACACCCGCGTCTTCTTTAAGGGACAAGACAGAACAAGGCAGGGGGCGTGTGTGTGTGTGTGTGATTATGTCTATGACGTGTCCCCTTCCCATGACTTATGCCAATATATCACATTCCTTTTCTCAAAACCTTCAGGAACCTTTGAGATAACTGATCTATCACACACCACACACATGAACGGCTCACGGCTAATACACACGCTCCATATCGCTAACGCCGCCACCAATCCGGTGGATTAGCGATGTGTTATTCTTGGATGGATGAAAACATCCCTGATTTCAGCCTGAACATTTTGCCAGCAGCATCACATTTGACAGAACAGATTAAATTAGTTCCAGATGCTAGCGTACGACAGAGGTTTATGCTAATAAACAGTTCATGCTAACCAATAAATCTGGCTGCTATGGGACACCATACACTGATAATGCATTAAGACCAAGTCGTGCTAGCTTTTCTGTCAACACAATGTATTTCACTGATTCACATTACTTTAATTGAATTTTGTGAGCTGGAATTTGCATCATCAACCAGTACCAAAAGATGAGTTTTAGTAACTGACTGTAAATTAGTGCGCCTTTCACCAGAGAAACGAACTTCATGGACAACATCTGCCAAACATTAACTAGCATGCTAATGCTCACTTTAATGCTAATACAAAAACGTAGCTAATGAAAGACAGATGTGTGATTCAATGGATATTATGTCATGTACCTTTATGTTTGTTTGTTTGTTTGTTTGTTTGAGAGGAACTTCTTCACCATTAATTCAACATCTGCGTCATTTTATTACTTAAATATCTATTTACAGTGGAACTAAAAAGTCTACACACCCCTGTTAAAATGGCAGGCTTTTGTTATGTAAAACAAAACAACAACCATAAATAAAGATAATCATGCCATTGTGAAATCTTAACTTATATTAATTAAAGCGAAAAATAACAAGAATCATTTTTGCTTTAAAATGGATTAGCATTAAAACTAACACAGTGCATTGAGGGATTTTTTTTGTCCCACCCAAATTAACACTCATTTTAAGGTAGAGCTCCTTTCCTGTCACGTTAACTACACAGAGCGAGAGCATCGCTATCAGTAGCCGTGTCCAGCCTCTCCGTTATTTGCAATAAACCCCACCGCTTTTTTATTGCGTTGCATGATGGGATAAAAAACGCCACTCTCCAGTACTCTACATGCACTGCACATGTACATTTTCATATTTTTCAGTATGATTACATCGGACAGTAGGGGTGTAACATAATGTCACTATCTGTATCTCTATTCGGCTTTAAGCCAGAAGTGGGTGTGGTCTAAGTAAGAATTTTTCTACCTAAATAGAGATTTACATTTATTCATTTAGCAGACGTTTTTATCCAAAGCGACTTACAAATGAGAGCACACTCACACACCAATGGTAGCAG
>JAFFST010048608.1:67000-77156 GCA_022414735.1 Noturus placidus
ATATATATATATATATATATAATCTACTATGCCACTTATTAAAACTTTATATGGTGACAAATAATAGTAGCGACTCCAATAGAGGTAATTCATATATTTTTTTTATATTTCTTAGAGAAATCCTGGTGATAATCAGACTGTAAATAAAAATGTATATGATATACTGGACAAACGAATCTTATTGAACTTCACATTTGTCAAATTTTAAGAGGAAAGAACATTAGCTTAAAATTGCAAACAGCGGTATAAACTCACGTAGCTATCAGCTGAAGGTAACAAATTAGAAGGTTTACAAATTGACTCAAGAATAAAATGATGAACATTTTAGTCTATATTTTAAATATGAAGGTTAGTTATAAATGTTTTTTTTAAGAACACACTCTTTAAAATACTCCTACAACTACAGTTAATTTAAAAATAATGTTACTGTAAGGGCGTTGATTTAGCCTTTTTCTACCTACAAATGATTATCATGCTGTATATTCACAAATATAATTAGCGTCATGCTATGCTTGTTTCACAGATGCTAACACACTCGTCTCAGCCTACAGGAGTGTGTTAATTATTTGCATTTCCCCTTTGTTGTTTTCTTCCTTCCTCCATTGAAATGTAAACGATCTTTACTTTAGCACCAACAAGCTAATTCCATTACGAGACTGCTTTTCACCCAGGTGCTACATGAACAGTGTGGCTAATCGACTCATGCATGGTCACCTACCTGGATCAAAGGGGTGTGTGTGTGTGTGAGAGTGTGTGTGTGTGTGTGTGTGTGAGAGAGAGAGAGAGTCCCCATACCACAACAGGTGTGAGAACATCAGAAACGGAAGAAAAAGAAAGAGTGAGAGTTAAAAGCATAGAAAACACCTGTTGTACAAACCTCCTATTTGTGATTTGAATACACACACACACACACACACACACACACACACACACACACACACACACACACACACACACACAGATCTCAAGGCTTGCAGGATTTCTGCACCTCTGCTGTTCCATATCTGTAGATAAAAGATCCCACTGATGTCACACTCCACTAGTACGTTAGCATGTCTGTTAGCATGTAGCTACCAAAGATACATTTTAATACAATGTAAAGGTGCTGTGATGATGAAAACAACACCTACCTGTAGGGAATATCAACATTTACCTCAGATGTGTTGATAAATTACCAAGAAAACATTTCATACGACTAATATTCCACTGTAACGATACAAAGTGATTCAAAGTTCAGTGTGAAAGTTCAGTTAGCGCTAAATGCTAAATGCAATAACAGCGTACAGTGTAATTGCAGACATATGGAGTGTTTTCTGAGTAATTAAACAACACGCCTGAGGAAAATGTTTATATTTCTGTTGGTTTTGTCTTATTTCTGAAGTTCCTACGTTTTTACATTGCCTGTAAAAAGACTTATCTACATACTTAGCTAAACTGTTAGCATTCTTTTCCAGGTTAATTAGCAGCTTTTGTGTCGTTTACTTGAATGCACTAGACAGCTCTGAGTAGACAAGTTGTGATTCAGTGTTTCTCAGTATGGTGGGACATGTGGAAGTTCAGTTAGCGGTTAATGCTAAGTGTAATTACAAAGAAATTGCAGCCATGTGGATTGTTTTCTTAATGAATAACCAGCATATCTGAGGAAAATGTTCATATTCCCAATGTTTTTGCCTTGTTTCTAATGTTCTGAAGTCTGTACATTCTCTGTCAAAATAAATAAATAAATAAATAAAACCGTAAAATAAATAAATAAATAAAAGTTACAGCTACATTGTTCACTGACTAAATCACCTCATTTTCAGGTAATTAGCAGTCTGGGTCCTCTCAAGGTTTCTTCCTCATGTCGTCTCAGGGAGTTTACACATTTTTGTAAAGCTGCTTTGTGACAATGGTCATTGTTAAACACGCAAATAAAATAAATCAATATAAATCAAATTGAATTGAATTGAATATTTTAGAGACAGCTAATGTGTGCAGTGCAAACAGGAAGGAGCATGATGAAGACAATAGGGTCTCATGCGGTTAATTAACTTTGAGTGTTTCCAAAGCCTGAGGACAAAACAAGCCAGTACACACACACACACACACACACACACACACACAAACTACAGTTAACAAGATGAGAGAAGATGATCGTGTCGAGTGAAGTGTGAGTGTAATCAGTTGCACTTTACACCCATATCTCATATCTCAGGACAGTCAGCAAGACGTGTGTGTGTGTGTGTGTGTGTGTGTGTGTGTGTGTGTGTGTGTGTGTGTGTGTGTGTGTGTGTGAAGGATGATGAGACAAAGTCTAGGCGCATGACACAACTGCTAATTGTGTCAAACCTAATCAATACACTAAGTAAACACACATGTCCAAATACACCACACACACACACACACAACCAAGCCATCATACACACTTTTAAATATTTACCAGAATATTACCAGAGAATGGACTTAGCACTTGATGCTAGGTGTAACTGCAGTGTTAATTTAGTTGAACACAGAGTCTTTTCTTAGTCATTTACCAACAAATCTGAAGAAAACTTTGATATGGCCGACATTTTTGTATAATCTTATCATAGCTTTACATCACAAGTATAAATGAAATACTTAAATACTTAAATGAAGTACAAAATACTTTGGAATGTGTGTATGTGTGTGTGTGTGTGTGTGTGTGTGTGTGTTTCAGAGAGTCCTCCATCCCTCACTCGGTCTCTCATTAACCCCTCTGCAGGTGGGAGCATCAAAGTAGCAGAATGACACCTTCTCTCTCTCTCTCTCTCTCTCTCTCTCTCTCTCTCTCTCTCTCACACACACACACACACACACACACACACACACACACACACACACACACACACACACACAAACACACAAACACCTCATCCTCAATCCTACCACCTACCATGGGGGTCTGGAGCCAGAGAGGCTTACCCCCTAATGAGCGGCTGGATCACACACAGACACACACACACACACACACACACACACACACACACACAGGTTGCTGCATTATCACATTCCATTCACATATTGACAGGTGGATAACTGATATGTATGTAATAATGCTGTATACCCCATCGCTGTCGAATTCTGGATTCTGATTGGTCAGAAGGTGTTGATTAATTTTCAATAACAGCAACTCTGACAGTAGCTCGGGTTTATATCATGTGCGTGTTCTAATACGATATTGTTTCTATAGTAACGGCTCCGTTCACAGGGACTTTGCTTTGCTAATAATAAACGGATTAACAGACGTGTGTAATCGTTGATGTGGTGCCGTTTTCTGTAAGGAGATGTTTGTTTAACATTTATGGAAATGGAAGGAGTCTCCAGTGTCAGCACTTTGTAACAGTCAGAGGTAAAGCTGGAACTTTCAAGCTTTCCATCAAACTTCCAAAAGACCGCTGTGGTAGAAGAGGAATAAAACACTTTGGGACGTGTTGTTATTGGAAAAGAATCTATTTTTGTTTCACGTCTGTGAAATCAGTTTCACGCCGGATGACATCACACTACCACTTAGTTGAATTCATTTTCCAATTATTTTATTACCAATTAAAAATATATTTTTTAAAAAGCTGTTAGATGGCATATTCATGAACACAGTGCCTCTCTCTTTCTGCAACCCACAAACACAAACATTCCTTCTGCCTGCCAGATGCATAGCCCGTGTGTGTGTGTGTGTGTGTGTGTGAGAGAGAGAGAGAGAGAGAGTGAGAGAGATGTGTGTACTGAGCATTTACAGCTCTAAATCCCCTCTTTATCTTCCTTCTGCCCTTCTATCCTTCCCTCTCTTTCTCTCATTTATTCATTTAAATTCACTTTATTGCTATACATCCATCCGTCCATTTTCCATACCGCTCATCCTACACAGGGAGCCTTGAACCTATCCCAGGGAACTCGGGGCGGGGGACACCCTGGAAGGGGTGCCAACCCATCGCAGAACACAATCGCATACTCATTTACACACTACAGACAATTTGGAAATGACAATCAGCCTACAAGACATGTTTTGGGAGGAAACCCCGAAGCACGGGGAGAACGTGAAAACTCTGCGTACGCAGGGCAGAGGCGGGACTCGAACCCCCACCGCGGAGGTGTGAGGCAAACGTGATAACCAACCAATAGCCCCTGTGCCCTCTTGCTATATTTCCATACTGCTAAAATAAAAGCTAGCTTAGACCTGTCATTATCACACAGTAGCCAGAAACGCAGGCAAAATAAATAAGGTTGAAGGGGTTCAGCTGGCAAAATAGTTTTGAAACTTCTTAAATACGATGTCATTTTTGTGATGCATCAGTTGTGTTTCTACGACACCACTCCGAAGCTCACCGTAGGCTCAATGGAGGCCTCAGCAGTGTGTCCTACATCTCGGGGATTGGGACGGAGCCTGTCTATAGGCATCATCCTGAATCACTGACAAGACAAGGTTAATATTCCAGCTGATGGAAACCTGCTGAGTGGAAGGAGCCCCTCAGTGTGTCCTCCGCCTGGGGCATTGCAACAGAGCCCAGCTGGGTGTCCTCTGGAATGATGTCATGGGGTGAGGAAGATGAGGGTAATTTTCCAGCAGCGTGAAACCTGAGAGGTGTAAGGTGTTATATACAGGCGTGACAAACAAAGATGCATTTATCCATTGATCTCTCACTCTCCAGCCAGACTGTCATAAAAAATATTAATGGTGCAAAGGAATAGTGGAAAATAAGCATGCGTGTGTGTGAGTAATAAAACACATTCACAAATCACCCAAGACTTTAAACACGAACGCAAAAAAGGAAGCAGATCTCCACTCCTGAGAGAACCTAGTGCACTTCGGTTCAGGGTTTATTTCCTGCATTAACGGATCTCATTCCAACACAGTCACGACCTCTAGAGACTGATCTCGGCAACAACGTACGAGGAGAAATATGAGGAGAAATGCCGAAGATGAACCAAAGAGGCGCACTAACTCATGCTAACACATGCTAAACTGTTTTAGAGTGTGTGTGTGTGTGTGTGGAGGGGGGGGGGGGGTTGTTTTTAAAAGCAACAATAATTACATTTTATTACTTATGTACTGTATGTTTGATCCAAGTACATTTTAGCTAAGTATGTTTCAATAAGTGACATTTTACGTTCAAACAAAGTATATCTTATCTTTACATTTTGAAGCTTTTATTAGACAAGAATGTTCTAGCTATGTTTAGCTAATGCGTTTCATTATGTTTTAGCTAAGTCCTCTTTAGCAAAGCCAAAGCATGTTAGCTCCGTGTGTTTAGCCAATTCATTCCAGCCATGTTTTAGCCTGTGTGTGTAAGTTAGTTTAAAGTTATGGTCTTGCTAATATGATTTAACATACATTTAAAATACATACTTTTTTTTACCTAACTTATAGGTATTATAGCTATGTAGCTTATAGCTAATATTTTTTTCTTTTAGTTGTGCATTTTATTTGATCTAAGTATGTTAAATAAGTATGTTTTAAGTAAGTAAATAATACATGTTTTAGCAAAGTGTGTTCTAAATAAGTATATTATTAGCTCATGGATTCGTGGTTTTTTAAATACGATTCGTATGTTTTAGCTACAATTTAGCTAAATGTGTTTTAGCTAAGTACATTTCAGATCGCTACATTAATCTAAGTAGGTTTAGCTCAGTATGTTTTAGGTAAGTTTTAGTTAAGCACTTTTGTAGATAAGTATGCTTTAACTAAGCACATTTGAGCTAAATATGTTTTAGCTAAGTACCTTTTAGTTTATTATGGTATAATGAAGCACATTTTCTAACCTAAGCTTGTTTCAGTATTGTTTCTACTTTAGATAAAACATTTTACCTAAGTATACTTTGTCGAAGTATGCTTTTGTCTTAGTAAAATCTAACTATATGCAAATGTCTTAAGTACTCATCTCTTTTTAGGTAGGTTTAGTATGCTTTTAAGAATATACTTAGCGACATATGGGTTTTTTCTGTTTTAGGTAAGTATTTTTGTCCCTGTGTTTTTATTTAAGTATGTTTTAATGTTAAACTAATGCATTTCAGCTACCTGTAAAACTGTTTAAAAATGATGGTGTAGCTAAGTACAGTTTAACTAAACTTGATTTAGGTATGTTTTTTATTTTAGTTTCTAGCTAAATAAGTATGCTTTAAGTAAGTATGTTTCATCAAAGTACTAAATATGTTTAAATATGTTTTATTTAAGTATGTGTTAAGTATATTTCCGGCATGTTTCTGTCTCAGTACGTATTAGCGACAGTACGTACATTGTTACAATGTACAAGCTATTATTAGCTAAGTATGTTTTCGCTACGTCTTAGCTAAGTACCTTTTAGATAATTATCTAATAATTAAGTATGGTTTAACTAAGCACATGTTAGCCAAATAGGTTTTAGTTAGCTAATATATTTTAGTTTATTATAGTATAGCTAGGTAGATGTTTAAATCTACACGTGTTCAGCATTGCTTCTATTTTAGGTAAGAGTTTTTCAGGAGTGTTTTTACCAATTTACATTTTAGCTATGTACATTAAGTACATTTTACCCAAGCATGCTTTGTCTACGTAAAATTACTGGGCTCATATTGGTTATGTTTTAGTATGTTTTTTAGAATATTCTTAGTGAAATATATTTATTTTATTTTTTTTACTAAGTATCTTTTATGTTCAAAGTGAGTATTTATTTTTTCTATGCATGTTTTATGCAAATATATTTGATATGTTGAATTAATATGTAGCAATCTATGCTTTAACTACCCCACTACTTCTGCCGAAGTGCTTTGTGGTTCACGTCAATGAAATACGTGGAGAGTGATGATGCATAAAGTGACCGAAGGTCGGTCTCGACTAATCGGTGATTGATAGATAGATAGATAGAATCTATGCTTTAGTTAATACTGCACTTTTTACAATTATGGTTTAGATAAGTACAATTTACCTAAATGTGTTTCAGGTACGTTTTTTATTTTAGTTACGAATTCTTTCTAGAGAAGTGCATTAAATATACATGTTTGAAGTAAGTCTTTTTAATCAAAGTACATTTTAGTTAAATATGTTTAAATATGTTTTATTTAGCTTTAAGTATATTTCAAGTTATTTAAGTATATTTAGCTATGCACATTGTTACTATGTACAATTAACTTTTAGATAATTATGGTTTAACTATGAGTACGATTTAACTCATGCTTGTCTTATGGTATGTTTTCCATTTTATTTCAGAATTTTTATTTATTTTTTACCAACATACATTTTAGCTAAGTATGTTTTACCAGGGCATCCTTCAGGCATGTTTTTGACTTTTTAAAAACATTTTTACATCACAAAGCTTGCTTTTGGTATGTTTTTATTGTGATTTATGAACAATCAAAAAATTCAAAGCAAAAAAATCAAACCCCACAAACGTGTTCTTTTAACTTAGCATGCTAGTGTGTTACAGAGCAACTCTAACAGATTACAGTACAAAGACAAGATAAGAGATAAAGGATAGAGTGAAGTACAAAGAGAGGAAAGAAGTGAGATAAAAAGGCAGATTAAAATACAGAGTGAATAAAAAAAGATGAGCTGCGGTTGATGAGTCTGTCTCTGAAGTAAAACAAAGGAGTAGAAAGATAAAGGAAGGGAGAGAGGTAAATAATTAAGCTAATCAGTTAATCATGGGGATCGATGAGGATTGACACACAGGAACCTTTAGGGGTGTTGAAGTGAGCAATCTGCCAAAAAGGCAAGTGCAGCAGTGTGTGTGGGGGAGAGTGGTGGCACCTTGCAACAGCTGGTCTCAATTAACTACCCTAGGGGCAGGTCAGTGTGTGTGTGTGTGTGTGTGTGTGTGTGTGTGTTATGTGTATGTGTCTGAGACCGCTGGCGCCAGCAGAGGAGCAACAGGTCAGAGAGGATGAAGATTATAAAAATACTGGCAGGCAGTTGGCCTCAGTGCTGAGTATGTGTGAGAGCAAGTGTGAGTGTGTATGTGTGAGTGTGTGTGTGTGTGTGGGAGGGAGACACTTGCTGAATGAGACAGACTTAGAGAATGTATACACTTCTGACAGGCTCGCATTGCTGAATCAGTGCAACATGGCGCCCTAAAACAGTCGACTTCCTGTGAAAGGGTCGCCACGTTCCTGTTTGTTCCCGTCTCTTAGGTTCTGATCCGTAGACACATTTCACCCATTTTTATTTACATTCCACTGCCTGCCTATGAAAATATTAGGATAAAGAGAATTTGGTTTACAAAAAAGAAAACGTCCGGGTGGTCGACCACGACGATACGTTCCTCCAAAGTAATGACTCTTTCTTTTTTATATGAAGTCCACTTTATGTCCTTAAACATTTTAAAACATACCTGGCTAAAACATATTTAGATGAAATGTACTTATGGATAAAACCGGACAAGAACTTGTTGGACGAGAACTGTTTCTGAGGGCGTAAACATACTGTAAAAAGTGATCATAGCCGTACGTAGCTTTTATACATGGATAATAATTGAGATAATGTCCATGTACTACAATAAATAAAGTTTTTAATTGTACATAATTCTATTTAATATTAACCCGTCATTATTTACCTATTTACTGTTTGTTGAACGTACATATTGTACTATTTTGTAAGCTCAGCAAACACCTAGAGACTATAAATGTTGAAAAAAAAAAGCAAAAAAGAGCAAATATACTAGGGTAAAATTGAAGTAGAACATACTTAGCTGAAAATCCACTAGCTAAAAACATGCTAACGTACATAGATAAATTGCACTAGGTGAAAAATATGTAGTTAAAATTTTCATTGAAGCACGATGGCTTAGTGGTTAGCATGTTCGCCTCACACCTCCGGGGTTTGAGTCCTGCTGGGGCCATGTGTGGGCGGAGTTTGCATGTTCTCCCGGTGCGTCGGGGGTTTCCTCTGGGTACTCCGGTTTTCTCCCCCAGTCCAAAGACATGCATGATTGGCGTGTCCGTGGTGTATGAATGGGTGTGATTGTGATTGTGCCCTGCATTGGACTGGCACCCTGTCCAGGGTATACCCCGGAGTAAGTGGTTGAGGATGGATGGATGGATGTTCTGCCCTTAATTTAAATACATTGATCTATGATTTAGTATTATTTTTTATTAAAACATACTTTTTTAAAAATCTTCTAAAGCATGTTTGGGAGGAATTTACTTACAGCTAAAACTGGACAAGAACTTGTATGCCAATGGGACCTAGACACTTAGTGACTAGGTTTGAGTAGGAAGCAAAAATATATATATTTTTTAATTGTTCTTTTCCAGGAAAAATATGATGCCTGGTTACCTGATAAAATTTTTGGATATATATATATATATTTTGCATTAGACAAAACTTTTAGTTATTTTTAAACTTATCTGTTAATTACATAGCTAAAATGTATATGCTAAGAGATAGATAGAGAGAGATAGATCGATAGATAGATAGATAGATAGATAGATAGATAGATAGATAGATAGATAGATAGATAGATAAGTGTTATTAGCCTAGCAAAAATGCATAAACATGCATATACATAAGTTATGCATATGGAGATTTTGGTCACAGATGTTCAAATTTGAACTGTTTTTGGTTAAAGCCATGAAAAGTAATTTACTATATATATGGCACTGGGATTGTACAAAATTACAGACAATCACACACACACACACACACACACACACACACACACACACACACACACACACACACACAGGAGGTATAAAATGGTGAGTAATGTTTTTTGACACATATTTTTCTACAAACTTCATTTACTCAGAAAAGACATGTCATATAACAAAGAAAATAGTCAGGGCCAATATATATATATATCCACATAATGCATGTGTGGGGGTGTGGGAGTGTGTGTGTGCGTGTGCGTGTGTGTGTGTGTGTGTGTGTGTGTGTGTCTGTGTGTGTTCCCATAACTACTTGCAGCCAAAAAGTTTATTCAATTCTTTGACAGTTTATTAAACTTCCATTCGGTTCAGCACAGGTTTCTTTATGACGGCGCTTTAGCTCCCTCTGCTGGTCATTCTGTGGCGCGTCACAAATTCAATAGACTGACAAATTGATGTAAGAAAAAAAATTCTGTAATTTTGAGTCAGTAGAGCTGGGTAACATAAGACAATATAATACAACACATTATATTTAATGTATAACAATATAGCGATATATTCAGTGTCGCTGATCAATTAAGGCACAATACACTTCTTTAAATAT
>JAFFST010048609.1:6866-18025 GCA_022414735.1 Noturus placidus
AGTCCAAAGACATGCATGGTAGGCTGATTGGCGTGTCTAAAGTGTCCGTAGTGTATGAATGAGTGTGTGAGTGTGTATGTGATTGTGCCCTGTGATGGACTGGCACTCTGTCCAGGGTGTACCCCGCCTTGTGCCCGATGCTCCCTGGGATAGACTCCAGGTTCCCCGTGACCCTGAAAAGGAGTAAGCGGTTGAAGATGGATGGATGGATAATAATAATAATAATAATAATAATAAAGAGTATGTTGACTTTGAGGCTTTGGAGGCATGAGAGGATAGTGTTCCTACAGACCGCTAACACAAGACACATTTTTCCAGGGTAGTCTACCCTCTATCTTGGTTGAATTCACCTCTCCACTGAGCTGTGAGGAGGTGAGATCATCAGTTGTGGTGAGGGATTGATTATGTGATTGTTCTGGGGTTGTTGTTTTTTTTTTAAAGGCACCGCTCAGACATCATTCAGTGCTCTGTTCTTGTGAAACGTTTGAAAACACTGCACTTTGATTGATAACGTGCGCGTGCCAACGCTTTCCGGAATCCATGTTTCCTAGAATATGTTCTAGCAGTTTGGGTAAAAATAAAAAAGCCGTAATAAAAACACGCTTCGTTAACTCCTAGGTTGCTGTAATTATGTAGCGACTAAGCAGGAGCGAAGGAGTGTTTACTAATTCCTCAATACTAAATAGTTCTCCAGCCAGAAGACCGCTCGTAATGCGTTATCGTGTATTTCACGGTGTTCCGTATCAATCCGAATTCCTAGAAAAGGACACAGTGACACTTCAGTCATTTTCTAACACGGTCCCTTCTGAAACGATTGGAATGACAAGGCCAGCTCATTTGTTTGTGCTGTAAACACCAAAGACATTTGGGTTTGAGATCAGAAGATGGATATGAGACGGCTAATGGGCGGCTGTGTCTCAGTGGGTAGAGCGGGTTGTCCACTAATCGTAGGGTTGGTGGTTCGAATCCCGGCCCGGGGGATCCCATGCCGAAGTGTCCTTGGGCAAGACACTGAACCCTAAGTTGCCCCGATGGCAAGCTAGCACCTTGCATGCAGCTCTGCTACCATTGGTGTGTGAGTGTGTCTCATTTGGAAGTCGCTTTGGATAAAAGCGTCTGCTAAATGAATAAAACAAAAAAAAGAATGAGACGAGCGTTTAGGATTTCAGCTTTTCTTTCCTGGTATTTACATCCAGACGTGTTAATTAACATAAAACATGGAGCCTTTTTGTATCAGACAACTTAATCTTTAGGCGAGCAAAAGTATAGGAACTGCATCATGTCTGCTTTATAGGCTTTTAACGCAGCCTCTTTCAGTTGTTGTTTATTTCAGGGGGTTCTCCTTTCAGTCTCCTCTTCAGGAGGCGTTGACGTCTGGTGATCGACTTGGCCAGTCTAAAACCTTCCACTTTCCCCCCTGATAAAGTTCATTGTTGAGTTGGCAGTGTGCCTTGGATCGTTGTCTTGCTGCATGATAATGTTCCTCCTGATTCATCCGGATGTATTTCTCTGTAAATGGAAAGACCGATTGCTTCTCTAATCTTCTGAATTCGTTCTGTAGCTACCATCATCAATGGACTTGCATCATCAATAAAGATTAGTGAACCTGTTTCAGAAGCAATCCTACAAGCCCAAGCCATGACACTACCTCCACCAGGTTTCACACTTGAGCTTGTACGTTTTGGATCATGAGCAGATCCTTTCTTTCTCCACACTTTTGTCTTGCCATCCTTTTGTAGAGGTTCATCTTGGTTCCAGAACGTTTGTGGCTCATCTCTGTATTTCTTTGCGAAATCCATTTTGGCTTTCCGATTCTTACCGCTGCTGATGAGTTGTTTGCATCTTGTCTATAGTTCTGCTCTCGAAGTCTTCTTTGAACAGTAGATTGTGACACCTTCAGCCCTGCCCCGTGGAGGTTGTTGGTGATGTCACAGCGTTTCTGTCATCAACTGCTGTTGCTTTCTTTGGCCGACCTGTTCCATGTTTGATGCTTAGTAGTAGTTTCTTTTTCAGGACATTCCACCTTGTTTGAACAAATAGTCTTCATAGGCGAAACCTAGTGCTCAAACCAAGAGTAGACATTCAGAGCTATTCATTCTTTAAACAATCAATTTAACAGGGAGCACCCAGGAAGCAAGAAACACCGGCGGTGGTAGAGCGGGTTGTCCACCAATCATAGGGTTGGTGGTTCGATTACCGGCCCGGATGACTCCACATGCCGAAGTGTCCTTGGGCAAGACACTGAACCCCAGGTTGCCCCCGATGGCAAGTTAGCGCCTGGCATGGCAGCTCTGCTACCATCGGTGAGTGTGTGTGTGAATGGGTGAATGAGACACAGTGTAAAGCGTTTTGGATAAAAGCGCTATATAAGTGCGCCATTTACCAATCAGTCACATGTTCCAATATTTTTGATCACATGGGTGGGTTCAAACAAAAATGTGCCATGTTCAAAGTTGTTTAACACGTCTAGATGTCTATATGAATAAATGCACGCTGAAATTCCGATCCATCATCTCGTATCCATCTTTTGATCTCAAACCCTTCAATGTATAGCGAAAACAATAGAATTGCTGTTAGAATTCTTTCGAAGGGGACTATAGATTTCTAGTGAAGGATTTTTAAAAACGCATTTATATTAAAAAGCAACAAAGGTTTCCTACTGGTTCAGATCCTAAAATATAATAAACGCACAACCAGGGAAAACAGTCCTGCAATCTGGATTAGGCGACGCCCACTTTGGGATATTTGGAGCAATAAACAGATACTGATAGTGGCGTTGAGTTTGACTGCTCTTAGATATTCCAGTCTTAGAAGTAGAAATTGCGAGCAACATTCTGATTCTCTGTGTGTTCGTGTATTTAGGGCGAACCCGGCCTACCACGAGTTGCTGCTGACCGTGCTGTGGTACGGCGTGGTCCACACGTCTGCACTCGTTCGCTGCACCGCCGCACGCATGTTCGAGGTCAGTGTTTGTTTTGATCTTTTTAGAAGAAACACCACATGCATTGCCTCTAGAAGCTCTGTGTAAGAAATGCTCCATGCTTTTGTTTTAAATGTATTAGTTTATGACGTTGCATTACTGTTGAGTGAATTTGAATGACGATGCCTTGATGATCCTCCTCTAGCGCCTTCTCTTGCATTGTGCTTTACTGTACACGCCGTTTCACTGAATGTCTAGCGGTGTACGCCAGTACTGTAGCTTAAAGCGTCCGTGTGTGTGTGTGTGTGTGTGTGTGTGTGTGTGTGTGTGTGTGTGTACTGCTGCATGCTTGCTGATATCATTCTGAATGGTCCTCATTCCATTCCCCTACATTTCCCCGTGGGAGAAAATCATTATAGTAGAAGGGTGAAGAGTAAATCAGCTCTCTGTTGTTGTAATGTAGCGCCAAGGGCGTGGCCTCTTGCATCTCTTTGATTTGAACCTTTTTTTGTTTCCCATTAGTTTGTGGTCAGCTCCTTCTGTGTACTTCTTTTGTGTTATTGTTATGTTGTGTGTGTGTCAGCGCTGCGGTTATTTTGTTACCGTTGTTTTTCTTTTTGTCTTCCTCTTCTCTCTTTTTTTCCCTCCTATCTTTCACGCTCATTCTCTCCCTCTTTCTTTCTTTCTCTCTCTCTCTCTCTCTCGCTCTCTCTCGCTCTCCTGTGGTGTTCCATGACTCTCTGCTCGCTCCTTCCATGCGTCCTGTGTGACATCACCCCTGATCTGACCAATCAGCTGTTGGTGAAGGGGGTGAATGAAACCCTAGTAGCTCAGAGAGTTGTTCCGGCACTTATCACTCTCTCCAGTGATCCTGAAATGTAAGTCACCTCCTGCCGCCGTCACTCACACACCTCCCTCTGCCTTGGTTTTGCCTGGGAAGCCTTAAATCAGGCATTGTCGGGCCATCTAAGAATCTCATGTTCGCACTAGCGTAAGTGTATGAGCTACTTCTTTCCACAGACAAGAAAGTTGACGTGTTTTCCTGTAGCGAACGTTACGGTTCCAGCCTACACCTTAACAATAATGACTTTCGTTAGTCAAAGCCTACCTGCTGTATTTATCCCTCCCTAATACTGCACATATATACAGTATATGCTCCCATGAGCGTTGTTTTGACCGTGACATTTCCATGGTTCTTTAGTGCGGCTGTGGCTCAGTTGGTAGAGCGAGTAGTCCACTAATCCACTAATCGTAGGGTTGCTGGTTCGAATCCCGGCCCGGGTGATCCCATGCCGAAGTGTCCTTGGGCAAGACACTGAACCCTAAGTTGCCCCCGATGGCAAGCTAGCACCTTGCATGCAGCTCTGCTACCATTGGTGTGTGAGTGTGTCTCATTTGTAAGTCGCTTTGGATAAAAGCGTCTGCTAAATGAATAAATGTAAATAAATGTAAATGTACTAAATACAGAAATAACACTGCAAATGTAAAGACAACTAAGAACTACTTATTTTCTAGTCATATAACTGAAAAGGCACAAAGACGTCTGTCCCGAAGATGTATGAGAAACGGTTACAAAGCACTGGCACTGGAGACTCCTTCCAAAGAATGTTAATTAAACAACAACTCCGAGAAAACTTGCACGTTTAAATTGTATTGAAAAATCTGTTTTATAAGTGGACGTTGTTACTATAGTAACAATGACGTGTTCGAATGAGCGCATTAATTATAATGTGTGTCAGAACTGCTGTTCTAGAAGATTAAACATCACCTAAAAATGGAGGGGGGGGGGGGAATGCAATTATGGAAAAATGTTTTATTCTTTTAACTTCCTTCCCAGGGTGTTGAATATCACTGTCCTTGGAATTTTGAGTCAATTAGAGCATGTTGATTTTCCGAACACATAACCACACATTCTTCCCTCGGGAAAAAGTAGATTTTTAGTTTCCGAATCAACAAATCAAAGATTTGACAGATTTCAACAAATCCCCCTTCCCGCCAAATCTTTCATCATAGCTGAGATGGAAGAAATATTTTGTTTGAGGAAATGCTTGGAAAGTCTTGTCTGTGGTAATCGAACACATGCTACAGATGTGATTGGATCGGAATGTCGGATCCGATCCGTTTGTTTTGATCTGTAAGAATACAAAAAGATTTCTTGATCAACTTTCTCGTGGGCTTCCCGGATACAACCCAGGCTTGAAGGAACTAACGTTTTGTTTGTTTGTTTGTTTGTTCGAGTGTGACATACATGTATGGTACTAACACTTTCACCAGCTTGATCATCACTAACAATCACTGGCTTGAAGCAGCAGCATGTTCTACACACTTATCTGTCCGTCCGTGCGGCTCTTGGCATGCTTGCCCCTCCCGTCCTTGGATCCAAAAACGATAGATCCCCTTTCTGCCCCTCTCTGTCCAAGTCCTTGCCCTGCTACAGTAGGTCCTGGGCTGTGTATGTGTGTGTTTGATGCCCCCGTCTCTCTTTTGCATCTGCCCGGTTTGCAGCTGATCCTTCGAGGCATGAACGAAGCCTTAATTGACAAGCGGGTAGCCCCGGCCCTTATTACCTTGTGCAGTGGTCCCGAATTGTGAGTTAAACCCAGCCATGAGATATTTTAACACCAATATCTTGTCTATACATTCTCTTGGTTGGTTTTTTTTTTCTTTCTTATTCATCATGGTTTTTTTTTTTGTTTGTTTGTTTTTTTTTGTTGTTGTTGTTTTGTTTTTTTTTTAATGTTTCCTCGTGATAGTCTCGTAGTATCCATATTGCCATTGGCATGATCGTCTGACATCATCCATCCTTGCTTACCACATATTCCATACATGTGATCAGTGGTTGTGATGTCGTTGGATCGTTGAATCTTGATTGGGTAATGGGTTGTTGGTTGTTTTGCGTGCATGTTGATTTTTCTTTTATGCTTGCAGCTCTGTGAGGATTTCCACTATCCCTGCATTTGGAACCATTATGGAGACTGTAACACAAAGAGAGGTACTGATTTCTATTCTGACTCTCACAAACACATTTATGTCATTTCCAACCCTAGCGTTGTAGTGGTTTAGGAACCATCACCCCACTCCGCCCTCCCTATTTAATTATGTGTCTTTCAGTTGCTGGAAAGAGTGAAAATGCAGCTGGCTTCCTTTCTGGAAGACCCGTTGTACCAGGACCAGCATTCTTTACACATCGAGATTATTAAGACGTTTGGCAGGGTTGGCCCCAACGCCGAGCCCAGATTCAGAGACGAGTGTAAGTGCGATGACTGACTTCTTTGTGGATCACGTGGTAGACCGGGTTGTCCACTAATCGTAGGGTTGGAGGTTCGATTCCCGGACCACATGACTCCACGTCTCGAAGTGTGCTTGGGCCCCAAATTGCCCCCAATAGCAAGCTAGCGCCTTGCATGGCAGCTCTGCTACCATTGGTGTGTGAATGGGTGAATGAGAACCAGTGTAAAGCGCTTTGTAGAACTGCTAAAAAAAAATTAAAATGGCGCTATATCAGTGCAGATATATAACATTCTGTATTGGTGCTGCATCTCTGGTGTAGCAACGCACCATGGAGATCTGTCTTGCAGTAAACATACAAATAATCTATCCTTGTGTCCACAGTCGTCCTTCCGCATTTGCACAAGTTGGCTATGAGTAACAACATGCAGACGGTGGAGACCAAGCGCATGGACATTGCCGGCCAGTTGTTTGAGGCCTACAGCGCTCTGTCCTGCTGCTGTATCCTTTTCACTGTCAAACAATCTCGCACCTCTTTACCCTCTCACTTCTGTATTTTTGTCATTATCCTACAGACTACACGCCTTTCCTATGAGGTTCATGGACTCATTCGTAATAGTTAATCGGTCCGTACGGGATTTCTGAGGTTTTTTTTTTCTTTTTATCTTGCGTGAACCGAAGAAGGTTTGACGGAATGTGCGTCGTGATGATGTCACATGACACGTCTTGGCCCAAATCTGCGGTAATTCCTCCGAACATTGCGGCGTTTTCTTGACTTTGCGTCCGTTTCTGGACGGACCGGTTAACGAAGAATAGCTTTTTAAAGAAATATAACCCAATAACATTGACAATTAAATACCGATAAGTGAGATTTTTTTGGGGGGGGTTTATTCCCGATATCGGGATACGATGATTGGGCGTTATTATTATCCATAGCATTACAATCCCCAATAATGGTTTTGAGATGATCTAAAAGCGTGTTCACGTCATGTTAACATTATGACAAGCTTCTGAGTGTCTACAAACCATTCATTCAATTCAATTCCCAATTTCACAGGCATCACTATCGGCAAAATATCGCTCCAATAATCCATTTTTATTCATACAATGATATCGCTATTAAGGTTTGAGTTCAAATCCCAAGACTATCAGAGCGCCACTGTTGGGCCTGTACGCAAAAGCCTTAATCCTGTTCTGCTCTGTACTTAGACTGGGCTCCATTTTGAACCATTTTGGATAAACGCATCTTCAAATGAATGGCTGTAAGTAGAACCATAGTTCGGACCGTCCACAGGAACTACAGTGGAACAGGACTGAAGGTTCCATAAAGCTTTTAGAGACGTATTACGCTTTTTGTCACACTCGCATGTGTGGCCGTTTCGTCCGTGCAACACGGCTTCCCTGTAAAACTTTGACAAGGCTCCTTCCGCGCTAGCTCCTTCACTATTCTTGTCCTGTTCAAGTATTTTAAATAGACTGGAGGCTCTGTGGCTGACGCGGCATCTCCGTCTGTCTCCGTCTCTCTCTTTCTCTCTGCCCTTTCTCTTCCAAGCACCGCGTCGTTTTCAAAATGTTTACGTGTCACGCTGGCAGCGAACGAAAGCAAATAAACCTCAGCCATTTCTGGATGGCAAATTGCAGGGTGGATGGTGAAACGCTGCGCTGCCCGCTCTCTGATGTTGCGGTGGACAGTGAGAGCCTGGGGATCGGCCCACTGCTCTGGTTTCCCAGCACACATGCCTAATGTGTAGGTGTTTTTGTTTTTTTTTTTCTTCTTCTTTTCGTCTGTTTTTTTTTTATTCTTCTCGTTTTCTCACTCCTTTTCATAGCTTTTACATATTTGTCTGTTTTATTTCCTGTCTATTTAACGATTCTAGGCCGTGTGTTTGTGTCTCCTGTTGTCTTCGACTTTTCAGAGAGAAAGAAATCTTCCCTCTTCACCGGTTCTGTCGCACGGGTGACTCTTAACCACAGTGGGTAGTGTGTGGGAGATCTGTAGGCCCTGTTTTGTGGTGTTTCAAGGGAAGGACCATCTTGTATTCTCCAGCTGGTTTATGAGACCCTCCTTCAACACAGACCAAAAGGAGCTGTTTCATAAAGACCACCTTGTCTTTTGGACTTTTTCTTTTCTTTTCTTTTCTTTTTTTTTCTTTTCTTTTCATCTGCTTGGGTTACTTAAAAAGTATTGAATATTATATTATATCGAATGTTATATTGAATATTGTGGTCTGGATGCGGGCCCAGCAAAGTATTTAAAAAGACCGAGTACTTGAAATAAATACTGTCACGAAGGAGAACTGTTCATACTGATCATGTATGACAAGAATCAGGAACCATCACAGTTAGCGGATCCTTTATTAGTTTTAAGGCATGACTACAAATTATTATATTGAGGCCACAAGATAATATATTAAAGCCACAAGCTAATAATCTTATGCCACACCTTATTAAATAATAACCACTATGTCACTCCATAAATTAGCAAAATAATATCGACTCCATCCATCCATCCATTTTCTATAGCGCTTATCCTTCCTTCAGGGTCACGGGGGATCCTGGAGCGTATCCCAGGGAGCATCGGGCACAAGGCGGGGTACACCCTGGACAGAGTGCCAAACTAATATACACTGTTACTATACATTGTTCCCATGGTAACATGACTCACCAGTACAAAAGACCTAAGTGAAAGCCATTAGAGAAGTCATCTAACACAAAGGAGGCTAATGCTAATATCACATGATGCACATGATGCAAGTCACATCACTGTTTTGTTTTTTTTTTGTTTTTTTTTTTTTAAATGTGTAATATTCTACAATATATTGCGGTCTTTTCTTAACTGTCACGTCTCAGTCATTTCTGAAGAGATCATGGTAAACCATTTTCTTCCTGGTCTGAGGTGCCTGAGAACCGACATGGAGCATCTTTCTCCAGAACATGAGGTAGGACAAACTGTAGCTATATCTACCACCAGCTCGGCGAAAATTTGTCTTAAACCCACATATAGACGTAAACAGAACATTGTGTGGTGACCATTTTGGACAATCGGACTTGGGTTTGCCTCTTAGTCTATGTGAGAAGTGGGAGTAAAAGTGAATTTGGGTAAGATTGACTTCGATACATGCGGCTTGCAGAACTTGAAAAATGTTAATGATTTTTTTCTTTTTAAATAAATAAGAGGGCAATTTCAAACTGGGGATAATTGAGGGACAACTATTACAAAAGATGCAAACTTTCACGGATGCTCAAGGAGCCATTAAGAGCCGGGGGGTGTAAACTTTTGAACAGGATGATCGGTGTAATTTATTTGGTTTAAAGATCTTATTTTATTTAGCGATGCCCTTCAGAAGCTACATAAGATATTTACACGTCTCCCAGAAGACAAAATAATAACACTTTACACCGATCAGCCTGTTCAAAAGTTTACACCCCCCGGCTCGTAATGTATTTTATGATTCCTCATTATTATTATTATTTTTAAACTAATTCATATTTTGTAGATTCTGCAAGACGTATGTAAACTTATGAGCTCAATTGTAAACGTAACTGTATAAAATTTTAGCTACATTAGCCTCGTTGCTCCCGAACAATCAAATATCAAGGACATCAAACAAGTCTTGGTTGATCAAGTAGATCGCTTCATGAAACTATTCCTTTAACCACCAGGCTGTCTTACAACCCTTATGTCATATCCATTGTCACGGTCATGTGACATCTTCAGATTATTGTATTTTCCCATCTTCACAACCAGTATTTCACATGCATCCACTTGTTTTTTTATTTTGTGGTCTACTAATTCCCAGCTGATGTGTCTCTAATGCCCAGGCTACATGGTGTCAGAGTTCCCAGCAGCGCTCTAATTTTACACTGCCGCTCTGTTCTCGTCTGTCCGCCAGGTTATTCTCAGCTCCATGATTAAGGAGTGTGAGCTGAAGGTGGAAAACCGAGCCATGGGAGAGGCACAAGGGTGAGCGCTTGTTGTCCAGTCTTTCTGTCTGTGTGTCCATCCCTGTTTTATTATTAAAAGTTGTTCAGTGTCCTGAGGTCACAGTCAATATCATCTCATAGTATCTAGTTATTTGAGAAAAAAAAGAAACCAACCCAGCATTCTGCATTGCTTTACTATTGGCTGAAATGAGACGTAATTGTGAATGGGATATAAAGGCACAAGTCACAATTGCAAATAAGACAGTTTTATTGTTTTCCATAAAAGCCAGGCTTCTGGAGCCCAGCGTTTGTTTGACTCCGAATGTCTGAGGTTACCAATCAGGCGTGAATGCCTCTGGCACTGGCGCTTTATGATTATGGCGAACCAACTATGTCCATATTCAAGCCTCTGGCTTCAAGCAGGACGGCGTCTTGTTCCATTTTCTGTAAACTTGACTTTGACTTGTTGGGTTTGTGATTTTATTTATTTATTTATTTATTTATATATTTTATCAGTGGGTCTCTGTTGTAACGCCAACCACGCTATTTATACGGTTCGAATCTGGGTTATGTTCGCTTTTGGGGGAAAAGTTCTGTAATTGCAGGAACAGTTTGGCTCTGTAAGGTGATTGTAACGGTTATCGTGTTTTAAAAGTGAAAAATCAAATTTGCATCGTTTCTCCTTCCCTCAAATGATTCCTCAATCAGCCAAGACATGGAGCTGCTGTAGCTACTGGACTAAACAAGTCACTTTTATTTGTTTTGCGTAAATATCTGCTTCAGTCTGCGTAGCGGGTTTTTAGTCAAATTAGAACACCTTGGGATTTAATGTAGTCTATAAAAGTGAACAAAACTTTACCGCTAACATTATGGGCAGCCGTCATAGATATCGATAAATGGGTGGAGTTTGTCAAATTCATTGAAGATTATTTGAATTATTTGTTTCTGTCAGTCCATACAGGAGTCTATTTATCTGTTTATTTATTTTGTGATTGTTGCGGTCAAAAATTGTTGCAGCTTTTTTCTAAATTTGTGATGCAATTCCCAGTTTTTGGCGATTTATTTATTATTTTTGACAGAAAACTAC
>JAFFST010048609.1:35229-41155 GCA_022414735.1 Noturus placidus
TGATTGTGCCCTGCGATGGGTTGGCACCCCGTCCAGGGTGTCCCCTTATTATCCCTGGGGTTGTATACGGTTGTTCCCTCATCAGCCTGTATTCCTTCACAAAGTCCTCTGTCCTGAACATTTTCCCATGATGGTAAAACTTCAAGTTGTAGCTATTATCTGTGACAGTGACAAAGTGTTGACACTGAAGACTCCTTCCAAAAAATGCGAAATAGACCACACCCATATGGACAATTACACACTTTTTCCAAAAACTTTGTGAAACAACAAGCGCATTAATACTAGTACTGGAACTACTGTTCGAGCTGCTGTTAAGGACATTAATCGACACATTCTGGCCAATCAGAACTGAGAATTGGTGGTAGAAATAGTTTATTAATTACTGAGCTATATACTTTGACATTAGGCTGATTGGCATATGAATGTGTGTGTGAGTGTGTATGTGATTGTGCCCTGTGATGGACTGGCACCCTGTCCAGGGTGTACCCCGCCTTGTGCCCGATGCTCCCTAGGATAGGCTCCAGGTTCCCCCGTGGACCTGAAAAGGAGTAAGCGGTTGAAGATGGATGGATGGATGGATGGTTTAATGGCCAAAATGTTTTTTTTTTTTTTTTAAAAAAGAAGATAAAACTAGAACATTAAAGTGTATTTCAGTTCATCAATTAAATTGTAGCTAGAACCCTGAGACTGAGGATTTTCTTTTCACAAAGGGTTTACTCTTGAGGAACCCTTTTCTACATACTTTTATTCAAATATTAACACTACTGAAGCACTAGATTTATCCAGCAGTAGATGTATGACACATGACTTGTCTGAGTTTATAAACTTGAGTGGTTCCGGGTTAATAGGTGGTGAAGGTCTCAAAGGAGTAGAAAAGAGCTGGGTACAGATGGATCGTCTGTATATTTTATCTGGTCCTACAGTACCTCCTGAAAATCCCAGGCGCTGTATCCAGACATTCTTCATTTTTCTAACTACATGCCTTTCCTATTAGTATTACTGTAGTTATGCATAGTATGTACTGAAAAAATCTGCTTTAAGATGAATCACGTGCTGGAAGTTCACGCGGTTCCATTGATGTGGTGTCTTCAAAAGTACATTAACATTTTTTTGTACTATGATCTGTTTCTCTACTTTGTCATTTAAGAGCTTGGCAAACAGTCATGTCAGGACTGCGAATATGGATTTTTCTCGGATTCCACTTCAGCAGAAGCGTGCAAGAAATGGACAGAGTGAGTATACACTCAGAGCCAGTCGAGGTGTTTGATTTAACCACAGCTTGGGCTTTAAAATACTGCTTTTCAGACACAAAATCATACACACTCAGAGCTCATTTGTGCAGTTGCAGTGCTCATTCTCACGAGTGCTGTTTTTCTGGCGGTGCTTTCAGGTCACTGGTGCTTTAAAAGCCCCCGCAGTCTTACCACGCTGCGGTAGTATGACTAATTTCTCCACCACTTCCCTTGGAAAGAGCTTATTTTCCTTAGTCGGCCATTTTTGTGGTACCAGTTTGTGGAAAGGATTGCGACTAATAAAAACAGAAGTGACAGTTTTGCTGAAGAGTCTTGGGCTGATAAGTCTGTTTTTGTTTTTTTTTTTTCAGCTGTAAAGCCATTGGCAAGACCGAGGAGAAGCCAGGTAGCACCGAGGCAGATGTGTTGTGTGGACCACCCTTCGGTACGCAATCTACCACATTTAGCGCACCAATACAGAAATGAGCCGTGTTTTAATTTAATCCTTCATTTCTGCCATCGGTCTTTAGAGCACTCGACATCATGGGCCATTGTGGCAATACCCTGTGCCATAATCGTCATATTTGCCGTGATTCTTTCCTGCTACAAGGATAAACTGAGCATCCTTTCAGGTACGTCTGGTTGAGAAATGTATATATGAGAAATGTATTCATCTTACTATCTTAGATTTTCCTTTCATGTCGCTGATTATGTTTCCATTTTTTTTTCCTTCTCTTTTAACAGTCAATCTACGAACCTGCATCCAGAACATTAAACAGAGCAGAATCCAACAAGTAAGTGAAACAGGAAGTGAGTGATGTTTAACAGGCAGAAGCTGACAGTTGGTCAGAGTTACCTTGTTTGTCAGTCACACACATTTAGCAGGCTCTCCAATATGGCCGAAAGTATGTGGACACTCGACCATCGCACAAATTTGTGTTACATCCCCAAACAATGTTTAATGCACAAGGTTTTTGTATGCTGTATCTTTAAGATTTCCCTTCACTGGAATTAAGGGGCCCATGGCTAAATGTGTTATGTAATGGTCATGAAACCATCTCATGTTATTACATTATAGTAGCTACAAACAGTCATTCCTTGTCCACCATCAGTTAATAACATTAAGGAATGCTGAATATTCATCACCTTCCAATTAAAGCAGTTTATTATTACATTTAATTAATGTGTCCTTTTAGACTGGGAATGTGAACAGGCAATAAATAAGTAAATAAATATATATATGTATATATATATATATAATACACCATCAGTGCTCTGTAAGAGTGCTGCTTTGTACCAATGACAGTGTCAAATTGTATTAGTTCAACACACCTTATTGTTAGTAATACTACAATAGGCTTGCTAAAATAAAATAAACTCAAAACTATTGTTTTCCCAGGAGACGCTAACACCGCCGTTCCATAGCAACTGCCCCTTGTATGAGATCACGTCTCAGGAAGATGACGGTACTCCAGAATACCTGAGCATGTGCTCCAAAGCCAACTGTGATTCCCCTGGCCTAGACGAAGCTCAAGGAAACAAGAAGAACACACACTCCTCTAAGCTGGAACGGGACCAGGCTGATGGATCATCAGGCAGCTCCACTGAGGGCTCTGAGGGTCCAGGTTCTACATTTCCTGGCAGCTCCTGCAGCTGCTTGATCATGAAGGAGCCGATGGAGGTGGGCGAGAATGAGGACTGCAGTGAGCTGGTGGCTACAGGCCTGGCTGGCTGCTGTTCCTGTGCTCAGGGAAAGAACATGTTCGCCAAACCAAGCAAGGATAGTGATGTGAGCCTGAAAGATCCTCCTCTGTGCGGAAGCTGCTACACTGAGAGCCTTTCTGGATGCCTGCAAGGCTCTCAGGAGCTCTATATGGATTACAGCAATGAAGCTGGAAAGGAGGTCATGTCAGAGGTCAGGGATTTACACAGTGACACAAGCGCATATGAGAGAAATGAACCGCAATGCTGCAGCATCGAATCCACTGCCATACTATCATCGCTTAGCACAAGCAACAACCAGGGGCTCTCACTTAATTCCAGCACAGATAACAACCAGCCCAAAGCTGATGCGGCTTTGGAAATCCAGAGGCAGAGCTCCGAGGCTGCACTCACCTGTGGTAAGGCTGTTCGCTGAACCTATAAAAACAGCTACTGAGCGTTTGAAGGTGGTGAAATGGTTTCAATCACCGCTGCACAACACTTATGCTATATTACTCTATTAGTTTGGCATACAAAAATAGTGGCCCTGGCAACCCTGTCATTAACTGTCCTGCCCGCTGGTCCATGTTCATAGGGCAACCATGGGGCAGCGTGACTCCCGCCCCAATGGGCCTCTATTACATCATATTGCAGTTCCCATTTTTAACCACAAGATAATAATAATAATAATAATAATAATAATAATAATAATAATAATAATAATAATAATAATAATAATAACTCTATGGAGCTAAATGGGGTAATGAGTGTGCTTCCCTATGATTGCGCAATATCTAGAAAGGCATCTTAAAAAAAGATGAAGTTTTATTGATCAGCTCTATATACAGTACATCTCCATCTGCTGCTATGGACAAGCCTCTACTGGCCAGACATATAATTTGCCATCCTAAAACTTGAGAAATGTTTTCTTCCATGAAAATATAGACAGGTGTCATGTAGTGTGTTAAATTCCAGGCAATTCAGATATTGGTATTATCCCACACAAAATTAAAACAAGATGTAGTCTAATGTCTCACTGAGTCACACGGCTCAGCAGGGGCGATCATGTTTCTCCCAGAGATCTGATCATGATACATATGGCCTACAGAAAGAAATGATTAGCACCCCTTTCCCATAACAGTTACTAACATCATTAATAACCTATAGGATGTGCGTCCAGTGTACGATTCTTAGGATGGTTTTTTTTTTTACCCTCAGTGAGGGAAAAAATAACCCAGACGGTTACTGTAAAGGGATTACGCAACCTCGCTTTTTCTTGACAGCTCTCGTAAATACATCTATCTAGAGCGTATTTAGTGATATTTATTAAGAAACACTGCCCCTCTAGTAAATTATTTTCCAGTAAACAGCACTGGTAAAAAAAAAAAAAAAACAAGCCTAGCCAAAGTGGGGCTCTGGCACGTGATAAATCATGGCTTAATGAGTAAAAGATGTGTGAAGAATGATTCACCGCCAGTCTGCCTTTCTGTCGTGTGCCTGCTGGAGTAAAATAATCCACCCCCTATTTAAAGAACTCGTCAGTTATTCTGTCGACATGCCTGGTGGAAGGAAACTTTGAACTTATTTCTTCAACCGGAAGACCCAGAAATATCTTCTGCTATGTAAGGGCTGAATTAGCAGCAATGGACGCAGATATCAAATGTACAGTTAGGCACAAATTACGTTCAGTATATTTTTTTTCCTTCCTTGAATGATAGAATCTGATCTCGACGCGTTGTGACATTCGTATAATATGACGTCTGATCCAAACAGCGATGACATATCGGGACAATATGCAAAACATGTTATTAATACTGTACATGTGAGCATGGCGCTTGTTTAATAAGGGATTTGACTCCAGGAAAGGAAATCTATTTTAAAAGTCCTGGTCTTCACAGACTATTTCTTGATTTTTTTTATGATGTGATGCATGATATTCCTGGTATCCAATCAACGACAGTTATTTTTTTTATTACCTTCTCTTGCATATACTTATAAAATTCATTATATGGCCAAAACTTTGTGGACACCTGACCCATGTGTGTTTTTTGTACATGCCATTCCAGATTTAGTCCCCCTTTTACTGTTATAATAACCTCCAGTCTTCTGGGAAGGCTTTCCTCTAGATTTTGCAGAGTGGCTGCCCATTTAGCCATAAGAGTATTAGTGAGGTCAGTCATTGACGATGGGTGAGGAGCTCTGGGATGCAGAGCTTAATTTAATGCGGTTGAGGTCAGGGCTCTGTACAGGCTACTCGAGATCCTCCACACCAAAATTGCCAAACCATGTCCTTGTGCATAGACGCATTATCATGCTGGAACACTTCTGGGCCTCTTAGTTCCAGTGAAGGGAAATAATAAAGCCACAGACAGCAAAGACACAGTTTGAGAAAGGCCCACATATGGGTGCGATGGTCAGGTGTCCACAAACTTTTGTCCACATAGTGTATGAATACACTCACCGGAGATCAGACGAGACAGCATTTTGAACACTTAGGAACACATCAAGTGAGCGGCAAGCATGGTAGATAAGTGCTTGGTCAGCTTAGCCATCAAACCCTCAGTGCATTTCGAATAAAAAATTCCACAAATCAAATTATTATAAGTTTGATTAAATATATTATAACCAAGTACGCATTATAATTTCATGACCTCAATATATAAAATGCAAAATAACCCATTGTGCTGGATCAAGTGCTATTTTAGAACTGCCGAACAATGATGGTGGAAGCCATAGTGATGAATTAAACCAAATTTCCAGTGATTAATGTGACAAAGCAGGCATTTGTAGGTTGCATAAGTATTCACCCCCTAACTTGACACATTTTTTTAAAAACGTTTTTTTTTTATTTATAATAATTTTGCTAAATATATCCAATCCAAAGACATGCATGGTAGGCTGATTGGCGTGTCTAAAGTGTCCGTAGTGTATGAATGGATGTGTGAGTGTGTATGTGATTGTTCCCTGCGATGGAATGGCACCCTGTCCAGGGT
>JAFFST010048611.1:10276-20553 GCA_022414735.1 Noturus placidus
ACCTGTTGTTGATTCTTCACAAAAAATTACAGTTTTATATCTTTATGTTTGAGGCCTGAAATGTGGCAAAAGGTCGAACAGTTCAAGGGGGCCGAATACTTTTGCAAGACACTGTGTATATATATATATATATATATATATATATATAGTGCATATATATTGAAATCCGATAACATCTGTGATCCAGTGTAATATATTGTACAGTAGTATACGGTTTACATGAAGACTTGAATATGATGATCATGAAAACAGCCTATTACACTGAACGGTCAGATTATTAGTATAAATTAGTAAATGCATTAATCTTCAATGCACACAAATCTGAGCTACTTAAAGGGATTTTTTTTTTTTACTCATGCGCTTCTCATCTCATGGGCTGTCTCCTTTTTCGTCCCATCTCATTTCTCCACACTAATGCTGAGCACAGAAAGGGAAATGAGGTTTAGATTGAGATGGGTTTAGATTGGGTTAAAATCCCAATCCTGTGTCTCTAGACCTGTAGGCTGGGAAATAGTGGCGCCCCTCTGATATGCCACAATGTGGTGAAAGAGCACAGCTGCTTTACGCCCTGAACTGTGAGGTGGGAATAGAAATAATAGCACTGTAATTTGCCACAAAGATACTAGCTCCAGCGTACTAGCTGAAGTAGTGGTTGTAGCCATAGCAACACAGAGACCAACATTCTCACTCTCACATCATTCTCACAATCCAATATCAATATTTACAGGTTTCCCACATCTTGTACAGGTATAGACTAGTGTTCCTGTGATGAAGAGAGAATGAATGAAACCTTATTCAAATTTATATGCAATATAGTCTGAGGAGGAAATGTGTGTAATACACATGTAATGCACATGTATCTATTCTTAGGGCTGACTGAAGTAAACAGTGTTCAGGGGCTCATGGTAGAAAACGTGACATGAACAAACGCCATCTTCTTGCAACATGTAGCTTTACAAATGGAAGTGTATGTTTAATTTGTAAAGCTAATATTTGTCATGTAAGGAATAAAACTGTTATTGGAAAATAATCAATGAACAGGGTGATGTGATGCAACCCAATGGCTAAGCAGAGTGGACATAGTACTTTTTATCCATTTATAGATGCATCTAATTTTGTAGAACATCTCTGAACCAAGTCCCTGTTATTCATTCCTTCACCTCGCTTTCTTATTTTTAATATGACCACAAAAAAAGTGTTCTTGAGAAACCACTGAGAGTGCTGACAGTGGAGACTCCTTAATGTTAAATCTGTTTGTGTGGAGAGTTTGTTACTATAGAAATGATCAAAGTGTTACAATGAATGATATAATATTATAATTTGAATGACAGTCAGCACTAATGTGCAAGCTGCTTTTATAAAAAAAAAAAAAAATTAATCCAACCCTTTCTGACCAATCAGATTTGAGAAGTTGGATGTGTTACTCATCAGTTGCTTATATGAGCATGTGTGCCGTTCATTTCATATACAGATGGTACCTGTAAGTTATTAACTATGCACGACGTGAGTCATTCTGTAATGACCTTTTGTGAGGAAAAAGCGGTCTTGTACATTAGTCATGGTTCTTGAAAATAATAACATCTGTGTTTGCTTTATCCTCTCCTTGTCATCCTAAACACTTTACTTTAACTGCTTTTCATTTAGTAGTTGTTGTTTCTGTCTCGATCTTTGTGTGTGTTTCCTCTGTAGGAAAGGAGCGTCTGTCTGGTATACTGGGTGTGAGTTCTGAAGAGGCCAGTCGTTTTCAGGACAGTTTCCTTCAGAAGTACAAAGAGGTGCAGGCCTTTATCCAGTGCACCGTACAGAACTGCCACAAGTACGGTGGGTATCTGTGTGCCATTGTGTTACTATATAATTGCATTCGAGTACCAGGGCAGGATGGACGGTATACCCTGTGACTGGTAGGTTTGCTGGAGAGTGCAACTGGAGGATGTAGAGAGGAGAGAAAAATGTGCATGGGAGGATTCAGGCAAACCACAGATATTCAATACCTTCTGAAAGTGGCCACTCGATATGTTCACTAAAATGCCAGCACAGCTAAGCGTATAGCAATGCAGAAGAGACTGTGCATAAATCAATATCCTCGACGCTCACAGCAGATGCATACACAGCTTAAAGTTATACACAGAACCGTAAGGAACGCAGACTGTCAATCACTGGCACAGGTTACACACCTAGATATAAAAACATGCACACATTTACACTAAAAGAAGTGTCGAGGGTGTGATTGCATTGATATTCAAGTGTTCTGGGAAGAGCCGAGTGTTCAGGGGTTTCTTGAAGGTAGGGAGGGAAGTTCACCAAGTCAAAGGATTTGGGTTTTAATTGATGTGCTGTTCAATTACAGACCTCATGGATCAGTAGAGAGCTGTACAGGAATACGGGACAGCATTAATACAATATGCAAGTACTAGAGGTAATGATGACGAATAGAGTGGTTATAAAAAAGTCTACACACCCCTGATAATATGGGAGGTTTTTAATGAAAAAAAGGAAACCAAGATGTCAGAACTTTTTGCACCCTCAGTGTGAAATTACAGCATATAAAGATTAAGTGGAAAAATCAGAAACATTTTAGCGGGAAATAAAAAACATTAACCTCGTTGCATACCCTTTTATAATCAGGGACGTGGTGATAATTTCACGTTCAAAAGTAATTATCATACAACCGCCAGCAGTGAAATTATTCTGATGAACCCCAACTAAAGTCCAGCTGTTTCTAGAAGATTTTCTTCACATCTTGGTTTCATCTGTCTGCTGAAGCCAAGTTTGTTTCATGAAACATGTCTCCACCTGATCGGAGTAGCCCGGCCCCACTGAACGGTTTGATGAGGATGAAAATTGTCATAGATGCATAAATCATGTCTTGTGGCCTTCACGGTCACCAGATCGCAGCACAATTGACCAGTAGTTTTTAGAGCAAACGGCGCTCTCCAATATCATCGAAACACCGACTGATGAATATCTTTTGGAAGAACGATGCTTCATCCCTCCAATACAATTCCAAAGACGTTTAGAATCGATGCCAATCGATGAGCACTGATCTATATTTCTGGCAGCAATAACTGTGAGTCCTTTGAAAGGCTAGGAGTCACTGAATAGGCATCTCGCATTCCATTAGAACATGATAATGACGTTGCTATTTTTGAAATGCAGAGGGTTATAGGGTCTCCTGGTGTTATGGTCCAGGTGCGTAGGGTTAAAGGTCAGGGGATGGTCACCAGATCTTGGATGGTGACCATCCTGCCAGCCTGCTGAAACCGAATCTAAAGTCAGGATACTGCGGAGTGGCTTTACTCCAGAGCATCTGGCAACTTGGCACGTAGAATGTCCCGTCTGCCTGCATGCCAATTACCTTCTCCCTCGTTTATGATCAAATCTGAGGCATTATAAAATACACAGGAAAATCAATGAGCATCATTTATTAATTGCAATGACTTAAGACTTATTCAAGGGCTTGGGCCTCGTTCCATTCCATATTCGACAACGCCAAAACAGTATCCTTTCACAGCTTTTCATGTCATTTAGGAATCCCCCATCAAACATAATCCCTTCACTTTTATACTGAAGTGATGGTAGTGCAGAATTGAAACTGATGATGTCCAAGTTCTGCTTCCCTCTGTGTGTCAGTACGACTCACACACTCACACATACTCATACACTGCTTCATATGGCATGTTGAGGGAAAACAAAGCAGGACGACAGCTAAAGCCTGTCTGTTTACAAACTGCATTGTTTGAGAGTTTAAAACATCAAACTTTGGAATGTGAAATGATACACACACACACACACCGTATTTAAAAAGAATACACACATTTACCATCAAAACAGGTCATCTGTGACAGCTTTCACACATCCAGTACATCAATAGAGCAAAGCTCTCACCAAAACAAGCAGGCACATTCCTCTGAGTATGTCATTATTGCTCATCTGTCTATTGTTGTCACCTTACACACACACACACACACACATACACACACACACACGCATACATGTAAGCTAGGTGCATTCCTTTCACAGTGTCAGTGTCCCATTGTGACCTGTAGCTCCCGGGCGTCACTGCTTCTGGGAAAGAGATTTGTCCAAGTGACTCATTTTAGAGGAGGCTTTAACACTAAAGCCAGGCCTTTGTCCTGTTGGAATGCACCGTGAGGGGGGATACACAGCGCCAATGTGTATGCATGGATCTGACTGTGTTTGCGAAAGACAAACCCGTGAGACAAAAGTTATGTACGACTGGGTCAGTGTAAGTGTGTGTGTGTGTGTGTGTGTGTTATGTGTTGCCACAGGTTACGTAAAGTCCATAATGGGTCGGCGCCGTTCCCTCCCTCATGTCCATTCAACGGACTGGGGCATCCGGAACCAGGCAGAAAGACAAGCCGTCAACTTTGTAGTGCAAGGTAGTGTGGCATTGTGCATGTGGCTCTCATAAACCACAGTGATGCATTTTAAAAATGTGAAGAGCTGTGAAGTGTTGGTCCTGTCTGAATTGATCCTTATGTCATAATAAATGAACTCTCCAGCATTTCTCAGCTTTATTTCTAGTAAAGTCAATTAATCGACATTTAACGTGACTAAGTAACAAAGATTTAAAACTGTTACACTCTGCAGTCATCATTAAAGCTGTTAGGATGAGACCGGTGCGAGAGAAAGTCTATGAAAGTTGGTTTCATCATGTCTATATGCAGTCAGGTTGAAACTGGGGCACTTCACTGACTGCATTAGTAACAGCCACATCTTCTTCCCTATAATTGAAAGTAATCTATCCCTTTAAAGTTGGAAACATACAATTGTATAGAGTGTCTTTGTATTCTGTAGCATTACGATTCCCCTTCATTGGAACTAAAGGGCGCAAACATGTTCCAGCATAATAATTATAATTATATATACTTATGTGCACAAAGGTCCATGAAGACATGATTTGTCTACTCATCTGCACCTTTCTCCCCTTTACATCATCTCTGAGAAAAGCAGTGTTAGCATGTATTACCTTATAGGGAATATGTCTATTATAATGATCAACTGGAATCAAATCTGTATTTTATTTTTAAAACTCTTTTTTTTTTTTTTTTTTTTTTTTTTTTTGCCAGAAAACGTACCACGTATGGTATCCGTAACATAATGAAAATAATTATTTTGATCCTTTTTTTTTAGATAATTAACTTAATTTCATCAAAGGTAAATATTTACAAGAATCGTGTGTGTGTGTGTGTGTGTTAATCAGGTTCCGCTGCAGACCTCTGTAAAATGGCCATGATACACATCTGCTCACTCGTGGCCTCTTCCACCACTCTCACTGCCAGGTACGTCATCCATGCATCCGCTCCAATAGTCCTTCTTTATATCTGCCCTTTTGCTCACCAACCCATTTAATTGACCTTACAGTTCCATCTCTAACATCAATCTCTCATTTATCTTTCTATACACGGTATCTCACAAAAGTGAGTACACCCCTCACATTTGTGTAAATATTTGATGATATCTTTTCATGTGACAACACTGAAGAGATGACACTTTGCTACAATGTAAAGTAGTGAGTGTACAGCTTGTGTAACAGTGTAAATTTACTGTCCCCTCAAAATAACTCAACACACAGCCATTAATGTCTAAACCGCTGGCAACAAAAGTGAGTACACCCCTAAGTGAAAATGTCCAAATTGGGCACAATTAGCCATTTTCCCTCCCGGTGTCATGTGACTTGTTAGTGTTACAAGGTCTCCGGTGTGAATGGGGAGCAGGTGTGTTCAATTTGGTGTCATCGCTCTCAGACATCGCTCACAGACATTGCACAGTCATTTCTTCAGTGTTGTCACATTAAAAGTTATAATCAAATATTTACAAAAATGTGAGGGGTGTACTCACTTTTGTGAGATACTGTATGCTTTACCAGAGGGTATACTCCTCAGTCCAGCCTGTGTGTGTGTGTGTGTGTGTGTGTGTGTGTGTGTGTGTGTGTGTTAGGTGGCCTTTTACATTTCATTCTGTATCTTTATGTCCATCTCTCCATTACATCTTTTCCCCATTAGGATGTCTTTCGTTTCTCTACCTTTGACACATCCCTCTCTTTGACACATCATTGGATCTGTTTATTTATTTATTTTTTTTCACCACCCTCAGACTCCATGTCAAGATATAGTAAATATCTTAGCAGTGACTCACAGAGAGGTTCTCTTAGAAATGCACTCTGCCGACTGGTCTAATAATATGTATGGTTGCAATTGTGATGCAGACAGTGATTCCAAACCACTTAATGGATATCTGACTTAGACTGAAAGTATGTTTTAATTTATTTTTTTTTTATCTGTAATTGTGGTACATTCAGTTATTTTGAAGGTGCACTAAGTAGCATGTGATTTTAAAAAAAATGGAGATGCAAATCCCCTTTAAGATATAAGATTTTTGAATAGATCTTTGTCTATTGAAAACCTTTCTGCAGCACAAGACATTTGAATTGAAGGGTACAATTAATATTTGCTGTGTGACTATATGTGCTCAGGCTGGTGGCTCAGATCCATGATGAACTACTCTTTGAGGTGGAGGACTCACAGATGGAAGACTTTGCAGGTAATCACAAAACACACTCTTTACTGATCATTTGGATCTAGCGAGACTTACTGGAGCCATTTACGTTCATAAGATTGTGTCTGTGCTTTGAAACAGTGTTGGTGAAGAAAACAATGGAGTCCCTTCAGCATATCAGTTGTCTTGGAGTCAGTCTTACAGTGAGTAAGCAAAATACTAACGTCTATAGGGATGCCATTACAATCGAAAGTGCATCAAAACTGCAAGCATAATGCAAAATAACCATAGTGTAAATGTTGCCGCTACAAAAATAAATAATAAAAGACAGAATTTTGTTTTCTGCAAATACAAAAATCTATAGTATGTCATGTCAGCTGATAAGACTAATGTTAACCTTCTTATAGGTGATGGCTAATGCTAGGCATTCTTCAGAAATCACACTGATGGTCTGCAATAAATCATGAAGAGTGAATCAGTTATAGCATTAACCTGCTGTTATATTTTCTCCTATGTGTTTGTGAGAGCTTGCCATAACTAGATTATTGTTTATAGCAGATTAAACATAAATCATTAGTATTAGCAGTTATGTAAAACCTTCACATCCAGTAACAACACACATGGAAGTGACGTGATTGAGTCATTTAAAAAACACTTTTGCACTGTCCATGAACTGTTTACACACAGAAGGTCCATCCATCCAACCATCTTCAACCGCTTACTCCTTTTCAGGTTCACGGGGAACCTGGAGGTGCCTTTGTATATTTCTTTAGGGCTGCTAAGAAAGTTCTATACAGAGAGCTAGCTCTGGTCAAAGGGCCTGCTTTAAAATCAAACAGAGCTGCATGACTGGTCCGTATAAACGATGTCCCCATGCAGAGGATTTTCTGTATTTTGAAACCTACTGATTAGCACAAACAAATTACAAATGATACAAACCCAATTCCAAAAAAATAAAGGAGTTGGGACGCTGTGTAAAATGTAAATAAAAACAGCATGCAATGGTTTGCAAATCTCCTAAACCCATATGTTATTTACAATAGAACATATACAGCATATCAAATGTTTCAACTGACGAGATGTACCATTCTAAGGAAAAAATAAGGTAATGTTGAATTGATGGCCACAACACATCTCAAAAAAGTTGGGACGGGGCAACAAAAGGCTGGAAAAGTAAGCGTTACCAAAAAGAAACAGCTGTAGGAACATTTTGCAACTAATTAGGTTAATTGGCAACAGGTCAGTAACATGATTAATGGTATAAAAAGTGTTTCTTAGTGAGGCAGATATCTCAGAAGTAAAGATGTGATGGAATCTGGATGGAAGCAGATGTTGCTCTAAAGCCTGTATATATGTTGTAGTATTGATTCCTTTCCAGATGTTCAAGCTACCCAGTCCATAGGCACTATGTGGAATCGAAATTAGTCTATTACCCAAAAACACTTAGAAATTCATCTAGAAAAATATATTCACATATTCAATTTGGAGACAGAAAAGAATAAGACACCAGGCCAGTGGTTGAGGAAAAAAGCAGGGGTCCAATCCACTCGAATGAGAATTCTCAGACGAGATTCCAATCAGCCCAGATACGAGAGCTCTTTTTATACCTCCCCTTTTTAGGAGGCACTCCATACCATCTTTTGAACTGAGCACTTTTGAACTGAGCGCTGATAATTTAATTATTTTTTTAAAGCTTGATGGTTCCTCTCCTCTTTAGTCCACTTTAGTTTAGAGGTCGCGGCGTCCATGGTTTCCAAAAGGAATTTCACATCTCGAGTCGACTGACCACAGAACAGTTTTCCACTTTGCCACAGTCCATTTTAAATGAGCTTTGGCCCAGAGAATACGGCGGCGTTTCTGGATCATGTGCACATATGGCTTCTTCTTGCATGATAAAGCTTTAACAAGCGTTTGTGGATATTAAAAATCAACTAGACATAACTGGAAACATGTCGATCCGGATCACCTCATCGTACATCGTAGCACACACAACACAAAGTTAATACTACCACTAAGACAAATCCACTGACTGCATCACCACACAAGTGCATGTGTGGTGTGAATGGATGCTGAAGTCCTTCTGTACAAAGATTTCTGTATTTGATCAAAAGCTGGTTAAATTGTTCCTATTTAATTGGCATTAATGGGCAAACTGTAACCTCCATATGCTCTGAACCCTTTGACTTGCAGTGTACAGGACTTTTTCCTATTTTTAAATTCTACGACTAAATGTCTTGGAATGTGTTGGCTGATCGAGCTCATTAACACACTAATGTACACAAATAATTGCTCGCAGCAACCATTTTATTAATCAGTCAATGATCCGACAATTTATTGCCTCATTAACTACAGAGGTGTGTGTGTGTGTGTGTGTGTGTGTGTGTGTGTGTGTGTGTGTGTGTGTGTGTGTGTGTGTGCACGTGCTGATAGATCAATGAAGGCTGCAGTAAACAGTGATCAGGAAGCACTGCTCTGTTGATCTGATAGGGATGTCTGCATGGCTGTGTTTGCAGGTTCCTCTGAAGGTCTCTGTGTCTACAGGACGATCGTGGGGCTCCATGTGTGAAGTCAATCTCCCCCATGCTGCTAGAACACACACTTCTGTTTGAGCCCGCTTTGAGGTTTCTCTGTGCCAGTGTGTGTTCATCTGCCCAGCTCTCTGCCTCTTATTCTTTTCCTGGATCGTTCACTGCCTCATTGTATTTATCATTTTTAGGGGCTCGTTTCGCTCCGTCTTTTTTGGTCTCTGTTATTTTATTTTTATTTTTTTTTTCATTTCCCTGCTCGTTTCATTTCTTTTCTCCTTCTCTCCTTCTTTCTCTGAGCTGAAATCCATCGCCATGGTAACTGGGCTGCTGCAGCTCCTGGTTGTTATTCCTTGCTTGCTGTATCTGGGGGCAACCGTAGGAGCCTAGACTGGATTGTGCCAGTTTGTGTCTTTCCTTCAGGCATTTGTCTCCTTTCACCACTTCTAAGCCATTTTGGTTCTGCACCCTGGTTTCTTTCCATCTCTTGTTCAGTCGCAATCCTTGTCCAGTCCACATTCTTACCATCATTTAAAAAAATTTTATGTAGAGATAACATGTTCATCAAGCTTTTGTTTTTCTAGACGATTTTTAGCAGTTATTAGATCTAGTATTGTTCACATTTTAGCAATACATATTCAAATATTTTAACCGAAAGTAACTTCAGTGAAAACATTACAGTTCAAGGTTTATCTTAAATCCCTGTTATGTTCACCTTCTCTTACTACAGCTTCTTGATCATTACAGTAGTTATGTTAGCAGTGGGTTGGCAGGGACCTGGTACATTAAATTTCTGCATCTCACCTGCTTTCTCAATGTCTGATTATGACAGGAACCCAATGCTGCTTCTTCTTCTTGTGTATACACTGTCCTGTCCTCATATACACACACATACACACCGAATTCAATGCCAAACACGCTGTCCCAGTTTCCCAATCTCGCAAAGGTGTGCTATGTCTCTAAATTCCCCTTCGTTAAAACCCTTTAGAAACAGACACACACACACACACACACACACACACAGACCCATACATGCACATACTTTTTAATAATAGGTGTTCTTCAGTAACCATCTCCACTGAACCCTGTGCCTTTTGGGGTTTAGAACCACTCATAATGATTACTCTGGAGGCTTTTATAAAAAGGTCCATTACAATATATAATAATGTGCCTATGAAGTCACATTAACATGATAAAGATACACACACACACACACACACAAAATATATATAT